>JACEEZ010010002.1:430889-448389 GCA_016584305.1 Chionoecetes opilio | reverse complement strand
GGGAATTGCGAGTATAGTATGGTAGACGGTGATGCTGGGAAGCGCTTGTTCCAAGGGGCCAACGGACACCCAGCCCCAATACGGCATTCAAGCCGCCGTATTAAGGCCCGGTCACACAGGCACTTTGCGTCTGCAGCGCGAGTAAATTCCCACAAAATTTTTTACCCGCTGTTCCACGTGGTGGAGAAATGGCTTACACGTGGGTACCCGTGGTAAGCCCGCGGAACAGACGCTGGCGGCTGTTCCGCGTCCTGTCCGCTGGTGAAGCGCGGCTGGAGCGCGTGTAAGCGCGGGAAAAGCTCCACGTGGTCACAGGCATTGGGGGTAACCGCGGCTGCATCACGCCTGAACCACGGGTGATCACGTGTGTAATCGCGGCTGGCTCCACGTGTGAAAGGGCGGCCGTTCGCGGGCAATCACGGTCGTGCGCGATTGGGTACACGGCCCACCACGGGTATATAAGGAGCCAGGGCAGGCTGTAGACTCATACTCGCTCCAGACACCACACAGTATACACACTCTCAGAACTCCCAGACTTTGACAAAGATGGGCTGCCAAGAAGTTCCCCCCAGGAAAAAAACCGCCACAAGGCAAGAGGCCACAGAGTGTCCTGCGCAGGTGCATCCAGCTACTACTTCAGATGCTACTTCAGAGGTGGAGGCCAGTCCTGCTGCACCTCATCAGGAAGGAGGAAACATATTTTGAATTTGAGGCCAACAGCTGACACAGACTGCACAGCTGCCACTCCAGCAGATGAGGAGGAGGAGGAGGAGGAGGAGCTTGGGGATGATGATGCCTCTCATTTCCACCAATGAGGAGGAGGAGGAAGGAGGAGAGGAGAGCAGCAGCAGCAACGGCGCAGACGAAGGGCAAGGGGAAGAAGAAGGCTATGCCTGCTCCGAAGCAAAAACGGGTGAGTATACCCCGACACAACGGAGCAGGATCTTGGTGGAGTGGCTTCAGTCAAACCACCTACCTGTGGACTCCTACAGTACCAAAGACTACCAACAGGAGAAGGCTTCGTGGCGAGATGAAGGCCAAGGAGTGGGGATCAGCCTGAAAAAACCTCCAGAAACTGGTGAAAAGTCAGGACTCGGTATGTAAGTGTCCAAGAGGACCAGTGGCCAGGCAACCAAGAGTTGACGGAGAGGGACAAGTGGGTGTTGAAGAACATCGACCTTCTACAAAAATGTAAGTACATCTCATTATATTCACAACTGGTCAGAATCTCAAATATTTGTACAAATTGGAAAGACTTTCAAGCCAGAGGTATAATTAATGCCAAATTTGCTTAAAAGAGGGTTTCCCGGTAATACAATGTGTTACATAATTCTTTAAATTTAAGAATTAGCTACTGTAGATACTATCCTTTACGTTTACTTATTTATTAATTTGCGTTTTTAAACATTATTGTTTAGATTTATTTTAGTAAGTTTACTTTTTAATTCCCATAAAATATAATAAATATGTAATTGTCTAATGCCATTATATTAAACAAATGTTTATTCTGTAAATGTTTAATTGTTTCAGGTTTCCATGCTCCACTGATGTCCCGGACACCCTTGTGAACCTGCCCGTGACCATCTCACTGACGCCCAGACTCCCAGGCCACATACCCACATGACCGGGGAAGCCAACATCCTTGGAGGACATGTGAGGTGGCAGCAGCGGCGGAGCCAGGCCTCAACCCGCCTCTAGGAGGAAGGACTCCAGCCCTGAGAGGCAAGAAGAGGAACATGGATGGTGGGACCTCCGATTCCACATGAAGGCCAACCAGGCACTGCTGGAGAGGCTGCTGGAGGAGGAGGTCTCAGCCCCAGTCACGTAGGGAGGCCTTTATAAGGTTGTGTCGACACCCTGCGTTATAGCCCATCGAGGAGGAGTACAGGTGATGCACGACCAAATAGTCGACATTGCTGCATCGGGCGACACACGGGGTCCTCTACATCGGGGGTGGACCGGGCCCCTCAACAGCACCACAAACCCAGCAGGCCCTCTCCCTCCCAACAGTCCGCCATAACACCACCCACCTACAGCCAGCAGTATTTTCACATGCCAGGTTGCCGGAGTTCCCAACTGGCCAGTATATGGTGGTGGCCAGCTCCCAGCAGTCCCCGTCCTCAGCACTCACGACACCTGTCCGGTCTAGGGACTCGCGGAATCAGTCGGAAAGTCCTGGGCTCCAGCATTGCGGAGGACTGGAACGTATCCCATACCCTCCAAGACTAAAGATGACTGTGATGATTCTGTCTATTGAATGTATAATTTATATGTATTTTTTTTTATATTTTTTTTTATATGTATATTAATGTATATTTTTTGTTTTTTTATTAGTATAGTTACTTGCAATACGTATTATTTATTCAATAAATAATGTATAAATATTCCATATGCTTGTTTCACCATTCCCTTAACTTACTGTATTTCATAGGTTTTCTATAGTAAGAATACTAATATCTTAATATTAACCCCTGGAACGGTACACGCTACAAAATTTTAATTTTACCTAGAAGGATAATGAAGATTGAATTATATTTTATATGTTAAGAATGAATTAAAAAATAAAAATAAACCGTTTAAGGAAAACAAAATAACCCCGAACGGGGGATACCGCTACAACATTTAATTTACCTAGAAGGATAATGAAGATGATTATATTTTTATGTTTAATTGAAGGAATTAAAACAATAAAATAAACTTGTTTAGCCAAAAAAAATGATTTGTGCAACACGCGAGGACACTTCTGTCTAGCGGTACCTCTCCAGGGTTAAATACTCACAATACTATGAAATGAATAATAACCATAATATTATAATATAAAGCCTGAGAGAAAATAGGGACTAAAGTAAACAACAAAGGTGAGGGGGGGCGGGGGGGGGGACTATTAACATTTATTATGCCACAAACACAATATTACCCCCCGCGATTTATTTGGCCCTCGCTGTGGGGGGGTAGGGAGCCTGTAATCCACTCATGCATGGAACACTTCCAGCCAGTTGAGTGCCCATTCCATGAGGAGTTCCTCTGAGACTTGGCTATCTTGAAGTCTCTGTTGTTCCCTGGTAATCGGCGGGTTTCGTGTCCTCAAGGTTCATGCCGGCACGCCAGGGCACCAGCACCACCACTCCATTGGGTTCGCTCACATCCACCAGTCGGTTCTGCTCACCGGGTAACGTGACCTCATTTAAGGTTGTGGAGGAATACACTGTCTTGACAGGAGACTCACAGTGTCCCGCTTCATGCAACATGGTCGCAGGAGAGAACTTGAAGCGAGTCGCTATATGCCAAACGCATTTATCCTCCCACCACCCTTTGGCTCGCGAGGTCTATAGTTGAAGATCCTCTGCGCCTTGAATATCCCTTGTTACTGTACGGCTTCATCATGTAGGTCCGGAGTGCGAAAGCATATCTCCCACCAGAAATAAGGGACATCCTCTGGTCACCAGGGATGGATCAGGCTGTGGGAATCCAACAATGCGTTCTTCTCGAGAGCCTCTCTCAAAACACTTGCTGAAAGGTGGGCCATCAGACGTTGAACCCTTAGCCGCTGAAGTTATCCACATGAACTTGTAGTCAGATGTGCGACGCCAGGAGGATGATACTGAGAATCCCTTGTAGTTGTAGTATTCGGAAACCAGTGTGGCAGGAGATTTACAGGACGTGCTTGCCGTCTATTGCACCAATTGGAATGTGGAAAGTTCCACCTTCTCATCCAATTACCCCCCCGGTGATCTGACGCAATCTTCATCGTTCTGTGGTGGACTTGAGCAGTCCTCACGGTACTCGTCGACGATGGCCATACACACCTCACGCACCACTATACTGAGGTGTTGTGAGGCACCCCCAGCCATATTGCCATGTCACGGTAATTGCGCCAGAAGAAAGGTGCACCAGGGTAGAGGGCAACCTTCAGGCATGGATCAAGGGGTGCTCGCAGTGGGTGGTCTTCTGGTAAGGGCTGGTCTCAGTCTCTCACAACTCATCGAACATGTCAGGTGGCATTCTCATGAAATTTGGAAGGCCCTGGATCTTCATTACGGAGCTCCACCTGAGACCATCATACAGGCCATGCTCAGGTCTCCTGCTAATCCAGTTACGCAAACCATATGCTCGGGCCGCCCTCTCCTCAGCTCCCGTCTTCTTTCGTTCGTCTATCAACGACTTGTACTGATGGGCATGTAACGCCTGGTTCATATGCTGTTGCATCAGCATCAGACGAGGTCAATACGGTCCATGTTCACCAAACCACGTTCAGAAACAGGAGTGATGAATGCTTGGCAAATCGACCCCAATATATAGGCCAGAGTACCGCGCTACACACGCAAATGCACGTGAAAACACGCGGCGGAACAGGGACACGTTGACAGCCGTGCTATGACCGTCATTAAACCGCGATTACCGCCCTAAAGGTTAGAGGGGGATCAGCGTGTAACCACGCACCTACCGCGGCCGTAGCAAGTCTGTACCACGTCTAAACCGCGTCTAACCACGTCTTTATCACGTGTGCCACCAGGGTCACCCGCGCTCTCGATGTTGGAATCCAAAACCGTATGCCGCGTGTGATTGTAGTCTAGCCCGTGTGCGGCGCGGCTGGATCCGTCCATATCACGACCCAGATTGCGTCCAACAGCGCTTGCTTACGTTCACACATTTTTCGCCGTGAGACGTGCCCGCCCCCCCCCCGTGCGCCCGCGAAGGCCAGTGTGACCGGTCCTTGGGGGGCGCTGGCCAGACCACGCTTCAAGCCCCGCCCTTACGACAAGGTGGACTCCCCTCAGCGTGTGTGGGTGTGATGTGGGGTGTGTGTGTGTGTGTGTGTGTGTGTGTGTGTGTGTGTGTTTCGCTGTGTGATGTGTGTGTGTGATACTAGAGTTGTGTCCGAATGCACGAAATCCAGGTATGGGATGTGTGTCGCGGGTTACATGTATTGATGTTCTAACCAAATGTGGAAATGTGTTGTGTCTATAATGCTTGATGTCATATATATTGTTTACAACAGCACTTTGTAGTCATTCTCTTTGAAAATTTTCAAAAACCTCTCACTATCAATGCGATTCTGTCTTTTTCAAACGACAGAAAGAGTAGATTCAGAAAGCCGTCCTACCGCCATAGGCTTACGTTAGCTTGCTCTTGGATTAACTTCTGCTTTGAAAAAGATAATCTCGAGTGTTTGCCAGTTGTCAATGGTATTGTCGCATAAATCTTAATCATGCATATAACACTGGAAGACATGATAGAGCTGTTCCTCCTGAAGCGATCAAGAAACCGACTTCAAAATCATTTATGGCCAGTGAGAAAAGGATGAGTGGAACACCCGGAAGTATGTCAAACAGTGTATCTACATCTCCTTAAAATCAGAAATTAATCGCACAGATATGTTAGGTCAAGAACTTGATTGGGTCTGCAGTATCTCTATCGTATGTTTCAGTTCTTTGGCCAAGAGCTTGGTTGTTATTGTGTCTGGTCCTACTAGTTTAGCGATTTGATAATATCCCGTGTCTTCTCTCCATCTTCTCCTTGAACTTACGTTCGGTTATCTTTATCAAGGGTATCAAATGAATGGTAATACACTCTGACTCTAGAATTCTTCCACAGTGAGCGAGGGTGCATCTTCAGTTGCAGACAAGTGGCAGTACTTGAACCTTGCGGAACCTTTCTGGGTCTACCTTGGCCTGGAAGTTCTTTGGGAACTTCGATACCCGCGTTTTTTGCTCCCCGAGTGGCTTTTTCATACACAGTATGACATTTCTCCTCCGTTCTCATTTCACTGAACCTCATCAACACACCATCGGTGATTGTACACGCTACTTGCAAATCTAGATTACGCTTATGTATTACACTTGAAGCGGTAGCGGTCTCCATAAACACAGGCGTTGCCATCTCCAGGCAGATCAAGAATTCAAAGTTTAGGCTACGCAACAACATTGCTGCGTCTCCACTTGCAGGGTCCGGAGGGCTACTTTCGCAAATTTCTGACAGAAACTGCACCAATGCTTTGAACACCTTCTTCAAAGTTCTCAAGGCACATTCGCGGCAGGACCATCAAACATCAGAAAGTTTCTTTAGCTGGTGAGGATGAGATCCAGGGTAGATAGTGAGTTGGGTTTGCACAAATAAAGTATGTCACATACTTGACATTAATATGAAACTGTAACTTCTCCACCACATTGAATAATGAAAAAAATTTGACAGCGACTTGACTTCGAACTTTCCACAGGAACAAGACTCAAGCACTGAGCATGGCAGTGGATATAAAATGCTTTCTCATTGCGCATAATAATTCTTGATTGTAGCCCTCTATATATACCCTTATATTCGCAGCGCCATCATGTCTTCGGCCCCTCAAATCTTCTATCTGCAGATCATGTCTTTACAAAAATGCAAGGGTGAGGGTCTCTAGCTCCCTCCTGAGCTGCTTTCCGCGTCACACACTTGATTAAAGAGTTCCTTTATCTCGTCATCATGCACATACCGAACACACATGATGCCTGTTCAGTGTTATAAATATCAGTTGTCTCATCCATCAGAAACAAATATATCTTGATCGCCCTGATCTCATTGAATTTAGTTTTTCTCACATAAGTGCCCATAGCCATGATAAGATAATTCTGGATTCGATTTGACAGCATCGATAGTTGAGGCTTACCATGGGCTGCAGCACGCTGAACAACATTCAAATGGGTTGAATAATTACACTATTATACATTGCAAACAGTTTGGATAAGCTTGAGGAAATTGCTTCTGTTCTGACTTGCTTCACTTCATCTTTTCTTTTCAATGCAGAACCTTCCTTACTAAGTATAATATTATGTCTATCAGTCTGTACAGCACCTCTCTATTTTTCTGTCTCTCCACAGCTTTTATAGCTTGACTCTTTTCATCTGCTGCTTCCAGGGACTTTTCCAGTCTCTTCTTCTTGAAATTATTCAACCTCACCATAGCACCATGCTTCAGATAATGCATGCTCTTTCATTTTGTCAAGTGCTTGATGCCATTTACCTATTCCGGTAGACCTCCATGGAGTATTACATTTATAATTGTCTTCATGCAGAAACAAGCAACAGCTGAAGCAATACATTCTATCAGTTTCTACAGAATAATAAAGGTAAGGTCTGTTCTCATACCAGTGCTTCTAGAAAGAACGCCCCTTTTTATTCGTGGGATAATTTACATCTGGCTGGTTCGGCCCAACTGAAACAGCTTACCTGCAGTTCACGGAGTTTATAATTTATGTTGACTTTATACTTGGCTACGTGTGCTGGATCAGCGAGATACCTCCTCAACTGCAAGGAAAGAAATTCCAGGTGCCTCTCCCGTGCTTGAATCGGCCTGTTTTTGTGGAAAAATCTCTTGAATTTCATTCAAATGTGTGTCATGCTCTATTGTCGTCCTTTTCACTGGATGCTTTTCGTTTACCACCTCCTTATCTTCGTTCACATTGATTTTCATATCCTTTGTTTTATGTTCCTCCAAAGATTACTGTATACTGGACTTGTTTCTGGGGCTCTGCGCCAACCCGCCCATGAACAGTGGAGTCTGATGGGCAAGGGAAACAAGTGGTCCATGAAAACAGTAGTCAATGGTTTATCCGTATAAATGATATACTGTCATCTTCGGAAATTTTTGTTCTATAATATTATCACATAAAGCCAGTAAAACACACTAAAGAAATGCCATTATGAGACTGAAGAAATATGTATGAACTTAATATTCACTTAAACTCGTCGCCATTAAACTTTTGCGTGACAACTTATAACGTGGAATATATCAATAGAAGCAGAATCGTATTAGCTTTCCTTAGATATATTTCGTTTCCTGATAAATGAATTAACACTATGCATAAATTAGCGTTGACTAAATAAATAACATCATCAATCGGGTAATTTTCCCGATTGATGATGTTATTTGTTTAATTAACGCTAATGTGTGCATGGTGCTGATTCATTTATTATAAAACGAAATATATATAAGGAAAGCTTAATACAAATCCGCTTCGATTGATATGCTCCATGTTATAAGTTGCCTCGCAAAATTTTAATTGGCGACGAGTTTAAGTGAATGTTTAAGTTCATGCATATTTCTTCAGTCTCATAATGACATTTTTTTACTGTGTTTTACTGTGTTTTAGGTGATAATATTATAGAACAAACATTTCCGAAGATAACAGTATATCATTTATACTGATAAACCATAGACTACTGTTTTCATGGAACACTTGTTTCCCTTGCCGATCAGCCTCCACTGGTCATGGGCGGGTTGGCGCGGAGCCCCAGAAACATGTCCAGTATACAGTAGTCTCTGGTTCATCTAATATTTTGCCCGAGCTATGAGTTGCTCATGCTTATTTTTCAGCGTCTCCATTCCTCTCTCCTTCATTCTCTGGTGTACTGGACCTTTCTCTGACACATTGCAAATCTGATTCATCTTCCTGAGTCATCCTGCTCCCCAATTCCTGACAACTTCAGCCATTTTTATAATTTCTCATTACCACGAAACAAGACTTGAAGTTCTTTTTCCTTTAGTTTCTTCAGTCTTTCTTTTCGTGGCAATTCAGTTATGGGAGTATAAACAAAAGGGGAACTTATATATTGAGGTGATACCACAAAATTAATAGTCTCACTGATTTACTAAACGAGTAATACTAACTAAAGAGGGTAAAACTCAAACGAAAATGAGAAAAATGTAAAAGTCAATCCACGTTCCCCCTCAGGAAACTACAAAAAATAATAAACATAAATCCGCTCTACACAAAGAAATATACACTAAAATTTTGACTTCCCAATTGGCCAACGCCTTCCACTGGGGCCTCTCCCGTCACCCTTAACGTTAACGGTAACTAAATAATCAATGAACCAAAACCAATTCAGCTCACACACTCCCCAACAATTTGCAGCTATCAAAGCAAGAGGGAAATACCCCCAATATCCCTTAATATGCCTAAAAAAACAAAAGGGAAGCAAGGGTTTGGGGAGCCCCCAAACCCAAAAAAACATAAAATTTTGGGCAAGAACCCACAATCTCTGACCACGACCCAACGCTGCCTGTTTTGCAACACTCCCTCACTCCACAACAAAATCCCAATTCACTTAAAAGAATACATTTCCCCAATAACTCAAAAAGGGAAAACTTAATTAAATTTAAAATACGGGGCCAAACGTCAGAGCACATAAAAATAAGGGGCTAGTGGTGGGAAATAAATATTTAAAAAAGGGGCCATGATAAAAAAATTCATCACGAAAGATAACTCAATGGAGGTGCTGGCGGGCCCCCCCCCCCCCCCCCACACACCAAAACAAAAAGTAGATAGAAAATAGATGATATTTATTGGGCCAAGCCTTATACAAAATTACACAAAAATTTATTAATAAAAAAGACAAAACACTCAAGCCCAAAAAAAAAAATTTAAAAATTCCCAAAAAATTTTGAAATAACAAAAAATGTAAATCCAACAAAAAAAAATTACTAAAACTACTACTACTACGATAAACTACTAAACATAAAATTCAAAAAAGCAGCCAGCTTTACACGTGATCTCTTTACACCCCCACACACACACAACACACACACACACACACACACACACCACAAACCCCCCACACACACACACACACACACCACACCCCCCACACAGAGATAGAGAGATGAGGGGAGGGTTAGAGAGAGAGAGGAGAGAGAGAGGAGGGGAGAGAGAGAGAGAGAGAGAGAGAGAGAAGAGAGAGAAGAGAGAGAGAGAAGAGGGGAGAGAGGAGAGAGAGGAGAGAGAGAGAGAGAGAGAAGAGAGAGAAAAAGAGGGGAGAGGGGGGAGAGGGGAGGGAGTACGCCCCAAAAGGGCCCCCTGCCCCACCCTCTAGAAACCCCCCGCCAAGGTTGCAACTCATCTTTCCAGGCCCGCCAAAAACTTTGGGGGCAAAGTTTGGGCCCGCCCTGCGCCCGCCCGAAGCCAATTTTCACTATGGGAATTCACGAAACCCCCCTCAAAAAGGGCGAGGACTTCCCTCACCCGAATTTCGCTACACCACCGCCTGGAGCCCTCCTCCAATCATCACATCACTCCACAGTCTTGAGCGCCCAAAGGCACACTGGCTCCCCGCTGCCTTACACTTGGAAATGCTACAGGTCATGGATGACTTGACGACCCCTGCTTCCCTCACTATCTACACAGACGGTCAGTAGATCCTGCCACAGGAGCAGCGGGAGCGGCTTTTGTGAGCGGACAAACCAAGAAACAATGGCGTCTAACAGATGGCGCCAGCTGCCTCCAGGCTGAACTAGTCGCCATTCGTGGCGCTCTTCACCACGCCCTGGAGAGTCACTCCCCTCATGTCATCATACACACAGACTCAAAATCCTCTATCCAAGCCCTCAGAGACACACAGCCACAGGATAACATTCACCTCCTCACCTCCACTCTTCTTCTGGCCCAGCGACTGGCTGCACGTGGCTGCAAAATCACCCTCAATTGGGTTCCCAGCCATGTAGGCCTTAGTGGCACGAAGCAGCTGACAGAGCTGCAAAATCAGCGCTGCCCTTCCCAGCCCACCACGGCTGTTCTGCCCAGCCTCTCCCAAACTCTACTCAAAATAAAGTCTGCCTCGCACGCCTTGTCCACGCCAGCAACACGAGGCCACAGTCGCCCTATCATCACCCTCTGCCTCCTGGTACGCTGCTGCAACAGCTTACCACCCACTTCCCCAAGACCCATCCATCCCCCCACACGTACGGGACCGACTACACCGTCTCCGCCTCGGCTTTCCCTGCTTTGAGGAAATCCGCCAGGGCGATGTGGACATCGCCTGTGATCACTGCCAGGTCACCTCCCCTTTGCACTCCAACACTACCTCCTGAAGTGCAAGGCAACGTCCCACCTCAGGGAACGCCTCCCACCTCATCCGCAGCCGGACATCCAGGTGCGCCGCCGCTGCTGCTGCGGTAATTAGATCTGTCCCTCTGGCCACTCTCACCTCCACCGTTCGGGAGTACCACCCCCAAGTAGCTCCAACACACTGCCTTTTTTTTATGGTAATGCCATCATTCCACAGGCGGGCTGCTATAGGCAAAAGCTCGCGTCAACCAAAAGTGTTGACAAAATATTAACAACAGGCAGTACGCTCCACCTCCCAGAAAAGGATAAAAGGATTGAATTTGAAATATATTTTCAAAAGAATGTTTATTTGATTGAAGCATATTCCCGACGAAAGGAACTTTTTAGTGAATAGGCCAGGGGCCGAAGTACCTCAGCCCCTTGTGCACGCCTCTTTAGTGCAGTGTCTATGCCAAATGAGATTCCCCTGTTGGGACTCAGACTCGTGACCTGGAGCTCACACTTCCAGACACTAACCACTCAGCCACCTCCTCCCAGAATTTCTGAATATATTCATAATGTAATTATATTTATAATACCACCACATGTTACTACTGCAAGGGTTATATAAACTGGCACTCTGGCTTCCAACACCCTCAAATTTCCGTCACAAATCTGGTCAGCAAAATTTGAGAAATTTATTATAAAATAAAAGTGAAAAACCTGATATTCCATCCCCTACTAAATCACATTACTTCCAAGCGAGTTCATAGAGTATTCATATTTTTTTAATCTAGTGTTATCTATATGTGTCCATATATACTATGTATGAAGCATATTTTGTGTCTTGAGTAATCATATTTAGTTTTCTCTGCTAACTTTTAGTTAACCGAATTTTTTCAACCGGAACCCCAAACATCTCACGGGTGCCGGTTAGGATAGCTATTATTGTATCTCAAATGTATTTACTGTATTCAAATAATATATCGAGAAAAGGAGCCATGGGAACTGTTTTGAAGTGAAGCGAACCACAGCTTAGGGGTGGCGGAAGCAGAGTGGTTAGCGTCTCCGAGTGGCGTTCTCGGTGACCCGAGTTCGATCCCGAGTGAGAACCATAAATCCACTTCAAATCTTTCTGCACCGTCGAGTGGCCTAAGAACACACATATGCCATACCCATTAACTCTACCTTCGATTGCGAGTGCATCGGAGGACACAGGGGGGCGCTAGGAGCCTCTAATCACAGGCGTCACTATAAAAAATCCTGCTGCGCCACCACGGGCGAGGGCCAACCATCACAGCCCTCGAGTGAACCTCAAGGGCCTACCAATCGTACCCTGGAGGTCACTGCCTACAGGCGCTATAAACATAAATGTAAAAAAAAAAAAGAGCTTACACTCACTTCTACAGACAATCCGTTATACCCCACTTATTGCATATGAACAAAATTGTAAAAGGATTTATCACTGCTAAAATTGTTTCCCTTGTTTTCCATCAGTATATCAGTACAAAACATACTTTGATTATTTTTTTAGTATACAATTCGCCGTACGCAAAGAAAGATTATCGTCTTGATAAGTAAAGATCTGCAGATCAAAGTGATTTTATAGACTGACTAGCCGCAAAGCCGCCCTCCGGGCGAACTTTTTGGCTAGCTCCTGCGGAGGGCTATTGGTTGGGCCTTTGGCCCACCACCTGTGTTTTGGTGGGCCTTCGGCCGACCAAACAGATTCTCCAGATAGCCCCTTCTACTTTCCTAAAATCATGGAGTAAAATGTATGTATTAACGCCAACCTATTCACATCCCCCCAACCCATTCACTCACCCATTACCCATCACCCCCCACCCATTCACTCACCCATTACCCACCACCCCCACCCATTCACTCCCCCATTATCCATCACCACACACCCATTACCCATCACCCCCCATCTATTCCCTCACCCATCACCCACCCATCACCACCCACCATTCACTACCCATCACCCCACACCCATCACCCCACCCATTCACTCACCCATTCCCCATCACCCTACATCAAGGTTTCCTCAATTAGAGAGAACTGAAACTCGAGAAATGCCAGTGGTCGCGGGGCAGTTTTAACTCAAAGGGGTTTGGTCTAATGTGTTTTGGCTCCGCGACTAATATTTTTCATAAATTAATTTCGCGATAAACATTGATGCACCGCATCTGAATACCAAAAAATATAGTTCTTCTGTTGTTCTACTAATTATATGGATGACATTCATTACGATGGAACGTTCTATAATAGCAATTTAATGCAAATTACTCGCCTCGAGTAGCAAAGCTTAATATATTTTTTACATGTATATTGTGGCATGTAAAAATTTTGGGGGATGTTTTACACTGTTTTCTAAACCCGTAAATGCTGCGTCTGGCAAACGCTTGTCCAAAATACAATAAGCAAGCCTTTGGGAAAAAAGAAGAATAAAGAATGCCCAAATCGGCTTGTTGCTGCGACAATGTAGGTTATAATTGTGGAGGCGAACCCCCCCCCCCCCGCGGCGGGAGTGGTGGGCGGGGAGATTGTGGGGGGGCGATTGAATCAAAACTTGTTACTTCACGCGTCGACTCATTGCACTTCCAGGCTTTCTATCTGATTGATACACAATAATAACAGGAAAATATGATGCCTAGGTATAGATAACTTCTAAACATACGTTATTGACTATTTTAATATCATAGAGTAACATTTACCTCGCCTCCTCAACTATAACCTACTTGGTTATTTGGTTAAATGCATGTTTTACAGACTCAGGCTTCTAAAACAATATACATATAGAAGAAAATCGTTCTTAAATTATACTTTTGTGTTTTAAGTGCAGTGGAATAAGCCCCTATTTTTCTTTCAAGTTGACCAACTTTTTACCAAATTGTGAGTTAAACTGCCCGCGACCACTGGCATTTCGGAGTTGCAGTTCTCTCTAATTCTCGCAACCCACTTTTTTTTCACAATTCTCGCTAATAGGCTGCTAAAAAGAAGCAAAAAAAGAAGTTATCGGATCATCTCATAAATGGGCTTAAAATTTCCCCTGCTCGAGCCGGTTCCAAAACTGTGTCATATGAAGGGGATTCCGCCACAGGGGGCGGCACCTGGAGCGGACACACATACACACACACACAGACACACACATTTCGCTTATATACCTAAAAATATTAGTTCGTACTTTTGCCATATTCTCTTAGAACATCACCACCAGGGCATCTCGTCCGCACCAATTTAAATGTCTAGTGCTGTTATTTAAAGGTCTGCGGGACAGAATGAAAGGTCCCGTGTGAGCCTCCCATATTAGTAATGATAATCTGGTTCCTCTAAAAGCTAGAAACATGGGTTTTTTGCATTGAAAATGTATGTCTGGCAAGGAAACCAGAGTGTGTATCTTTGAACAGTGACTGAGCGGATCAGTTACCTCTCCGCATGAGTAGGCATACCGTAGGCTTTTTTGTCTGCAGTTCAGAGGTTCACAATGCCGAAAAAGTAAGAAGGCACGCAGAAGACAATAAATATGCAGAGCAGCAAGACAGACACAGCTACATAGAAGAATAAAAGCAGCAGAATGTAAATCAGGTCGGTGGTCACCACACCCGCCCGCCGTAGCGTGCATTTTCAAGCACCTCACAAGCCATACAAGACTGCACCAGTCCAAGCACCTCTTCGCACCCCAAGGCACGTCCAGCACTACCTTTCCCATTTTCATCTCCAGAGAAGGTGCCATCCTTGAATGTATTTATGAACAGTACACAGCTGCGCAATCTGTCCATCAATATGATATGTGGTAAGTGTAAGAGAAGGTGGAGGTTTGCAGCATCTGCTTACACCGCCTCTGCCCAAGAAAAAAGAGAAAGAAAGAGACGCCAGACACCAAAGAACAAAAAGAAAAAGAGAAGAGCAGAAGATAGCGACGAAGAAAGCAGGACTGGAAGAAGAAGAAGGGCAAGGAAAGAAGTTCTTCGTACAAGGCGGGGCGTACAAGGTTGTTGTATAGATTTCTCCCTCACCCCATGCACTATTTACTGAAAATGTCATTTTATGAGTATGTTACATTGTTAATTAGTTTTATGATAAATTTTACATTGTTTCTAATGATATATTTTTCTATAACTCTTTAGTGTGTAAGTAAAGGTAAGCAAAACTTTAAACGTGTTTTTTCAAAACCAAAAATCAAACTCTCCATGAAAAAAAAACATTATACGATCTGCCTTCTTTGATCAATAGAGGAAACAAATGGAAAATAATTACATGCCAGATTATGTTCTAAAATGAAAAATCTATTATCTAATTGAAGAATCATTATATTAGGAAAAATGTGTCGAAAAAACATGGTTAAAAAAAAAATCCCTAACAACTAACGTCTATCCTATCTAAAATCCCTGGCATGAGGATGTAGCATAATGTCTTATCTGCCTACCATGTCAAGCAAAATATTGTAAGTTCAATTTTTGTATAGAAGACCTGATTTAAATATACGGTGAAAAACCTACAAAATGGCTTTTAACTCGGAAACCATAGATTTTGGAGATACAAAACTATTAAACAAAATAATTTACATTTTAATATATATTATGTGCAGAAATTTCAGCTTGATTGGGTACAGAAATAAATGGAGATATGAATTTCGATTAGATGCTCACCTTAAGTGCCTTGACTATCTTCAGTATAAATACGTCTCTTACCCTGAGAGACAAGTGCAGCTACCGTCCACTGCAACGCCGTCCACAACACTCCATGCTTTGCAGATTGGGGTACCTTTGCACTGTAAAGTTGACATTGTCGTACATTAACCATGGGTGGTATTTACTTTCATATGGCACGTAACTTGTATTGAATGTGGAAAGCATAAACAGGCAATCTATGTATTCTTTTGTGAATTGGCACAAACCTGCGGAGTTTGTCATACAGGTTGGCATTGTGCATTTGAACCACCACTAGTCCTGCAAAACACTACTGCCAGTCCAGCTAACAAGAATCCCCACACCTGCAACAAAGATATCAATATTACCTGCAGAAACCTCATCTCACAAATACTGTGACGAACATACAAACATAATTAGTGAGAAGGATATAATATTTATTGTTAAGATATGCCAGTTTTTTTTGTCCAAGTACCTGAAGGGTGAAAGGCTTAGCAAAGCCTGCCGATCTGCACTCTCTACCGGCCTGATGTATGCCAAGAATCACTGGATCACCCATCACCGGATAACCTGGATCCACCACCTTAATCCTTTCGGCATTGATGAGTATCGGTACGCCAGACATATCAATTTCCTGGACAAGAAAATTGCACATAATTACAAATAGCTCAATACCACAGAACCGAGGATTCATACTTTGTTGTCTTTCTTTAACCTAGAATAAACACATTCAACGTATACGTAACCTAAATCATACTGAAACTGTAGTGGTAACTCAGGCCGATGAAGACATCCGTTACTTTTGCCCGTTTATTTGCACTGCCTTAATCATAGCAGACTGGTCAACTCAACAGGTTGGCCTCGGGGCCCCGAAACAAGACTTGAAACGAAATAATATATATATATGAAACACTCACACAAACGAAACAATATATATGAAACACTCACACACACAATTATCCTTAAGTACAGGGTTAATAGTTATAGATTACACGCATACACTACAGAAACAAGTAAATTGCAAACATTTTAGCCAACAAAACGTTGAATATATTCGCATCGGAAATATCGTTTGAGGCGATGGTGGTCAAATAGTCTTATAAGATATAATAACACAACACCACGGTGGGTGCAAGCTATTACATAATGTGTTGAGTAAATAAGACTTAAGTGCTATCTAGTTGTGTTTGTCTACAATACATCTTAATTGATCCTCGTTCGGTGTGAGCCATCAGTTCGAAAATAAAGACTAAGCCAAAATGTGCAAACCTATATAAAGAAATTATTTTCCTAGAGGTTTTGTCTCCCAGTGAAACTCTGCGTATTTTTGATATACGAATATTATATTTTCAATTGCTCTGAGAAAGAACACTACTAGAGAAAGATCACATATAGTTATGCCTGCCTTTCCTCGTCAAATTATTACACAACGATGCAAATATTTCCTAAGCTATACTGGACAGCTTCATGTAATTTTTATATGATATCAATCAATTATTGGGGGCATACGCAGGGGGGCGCGTCGCCCCCCGCGGTAAGTCAAACGCGGTAGGGTGAAGATTTCCGTCCTGTGAAATCAATCTTACGCACCCAGAGATCGCTCGTGCCGTTGATGAGGACAGAAAGACTTGAAGACCCACGCTGAGCCACCAAACACGGTGAGGGGGGTTGCGAGGAAGGGGAAGGTATGAAAAACATCCCTGGAAGTATGAGAAGATTCTGACAACAAACTTGGCCATATTGAATTCTTCAAGTTGCCGCCGTTTTAAAACGGTGGCGGAACCAGGGGCACGGTTCGTCTCCGGCGTCTTAAATGGTGCTGGCCTTTAGGGGTTAAAGTCCAAAATTTGTATGCCTGGTACAAACCTTCTCCAAAATGACCCAAAAGCCAATATTATCTGAGCATGAATAATAATCATTTACAGCGATTCCGGGCAGTGTTTTGATAGTAGCATGACCAGCACTGTTTTTTGCAGCCCTGCGAAAGCTAAGACTTAAGTGATAGTGATGCGAGTGAAATAGATTGATAGTGTGACGATAAAAGGGG
>JACEEZ010010002.1:398676-429466 GCA_016584305.1 Chionoecetes opilio | reverse complement strand
ACGGGGTTCATGAACTTATATTCACTTAACTCTTGCATTTAAAACTTTGCGAGTCACCTTTTATCATGAAGGGTATCAATAGAAGCGCAATTGTATTAGCTTTCCATTGATATATCTCGTTATCTGATAAATGAATTAGAACCATGCATAAATTAGCGTTAACTAAATAAATAAAATCATCAATCAGGTAATTTTCCCGATTGATGAGGTTATTTATTTAGTCAACGCTAATTTATACATAGTGCTAATTCATTTATCAGAAAACGAAATATATAAGTAAATAAATAACATCATCAATCGGGAAGATTACCCGATTGATGATTTTATTTATTTATTTAACGCTAATTCATGCATGGTTCTAATTCATTTATCAGATAACGAAATATAGCAATGGAAAGCTAATAAAATTGCGCTTCTATTGATACCATTCATGATAAAAGTTGACTCGCAAAATTTTAAATGGCGAAGAGTTAAGTGAATATTAAGTTCAGGCATATTTCTTCATAGTCTCGTAATAGCATTTCTTTAGTGTGTTTTACTGTTTTTTATTTGATAATATTATAGAACAAACATTTACGAAGATTACAGTATATCATATATACTGATAAACCAGTCTATATGATAGTCCATAGACTACTATATCTCTTTGTCGGGCGCCCCGCAGGCCCCTATGCAGCCCCGCAATTCAAAACATTGTCGCGTGTGCAGTCTAGGTATACAGTGGTCTATGGTCTAAACTATAGGAGTATAAGAATTTAAATACACATTATAAAGTAGAATTATATATCTTAATGGGAGCATCTAAGCCAGTTTACCTTTAAATATCCATTTTATATTTTTTGCCATATTCTTTCAGAACATCTCCAGGGGCAACTCGTCCGCACTAATTTAAATATCTATTGCCGTTATTTAAAGATCTATGGGCCAGAATTAAAGGCCTCGTGTGAGCCCCCCAAATTAGTAATGGTAATCTAGGTCTTCTAAAAGCTAGAAACATAGTTTTTTTTGCATTGAAAATGTATGTCTGGCAAGGAAACCAGAGTGTGTATCTTTGAACAGTTACTGAGTGGATCAGTTACCTCTCCGCCATGACGTAGGCATACCGTAGGCTTTTTTGTCTGCAGTTCAGAGGTTCACAATGCCGAAAAGTAAGAAGGCACGCAGCAGACAATAAATATGCAGAGCAGCAAGACAGACACAGCTACATAGAAGAATGGAAGCAACATAATGTAAATCAGGGTCGGTGATCACCGCACCCGCCCGCCGCAGCGTGCACTTCAAGCACCCCACAAGACATACAAGACTGCACCAGTCCAAGCACCTCTTGGCACCCCAAGCTACGTCCAGCACTACCTCTCCCATCTTCATCTCCATCTCCAGAGAAGGTGCCATCCTTCAATGTATTTATGAAACGAAGTTTACACAGACTGCGCAATCTGTTCATCAATATGATATGTGGCAAGGTAGAAGAAGTTGGAGGTTGCAAACGTTCTCTGCCTACACCGCCTCTGCCCAAGAGAAAAGAAGATAGCAAGAGACACCAGACCACCAAAGCCACAAAAGAAGAAGAGAGACGAGCAGTGGAATAGCGACGAAGAAAGAAAATTCAGGACTGGAAGGAAGAGGGGGCAAGGAAAAAAAGTTCTTGGTACCAGGCCCCGAGGGGGTACAAGATGGTCGTATAGATTCCTCCCTCACCCCATGTGGACGATATATGAAAAATGTTTCGTTTTTTTTTGAGTATGTTACGTTTGTTAATTCATGTTCTATGAATAAAATTATACATTGTGTCATAATGATATGTTTTTTATAACTTTTTAGGTATAAGTAAAAGGTTAAGCAAAACTTTTTAAATTTAAAAACGCGTTTTTCTTTTAAAACCAAAAATCGTTAACCTTTAAGTGGAGATCTCTAAAAAAGTTACCAAACCAATATACGATCGTTTTCTTTGTTCAAATTAGAGTAATGGAGGAATAACAATTGGCAAAAATACTTCGATGTGCCAGATTATTGCTCTAACTGAAAATCCTATTATTTAAATTGAAGAAAATCATTAGGAACAAAGGGTCGAAAAAAAAAAACAGTGTAAAAAAAAAAATTCCCTCAACAATTAATTTATATTTCTATTAAAATTCCTGGATGGGAATGGAGCAATAACGTTCTTGTCTACTACCATGTCAAGCAAAATATCTTAAGTCCATTTTTTGTAGAGAAGATCTGATTTAAATATACGGTGAAAAACCTACAAAATGGCTATTAACTCGGAAACCATAGATTTTAGAGCTACAAAACTATTGAACAAAATAATGTACATTTTAATATCTATTATGTGTTAAAAATTGATTGGGTAGGAAATAATGGAGATATGAATTTCCATTAGATGCTCCCCTTAAACTAAATGAGCTCAAACTTAATTCTACCCAACCTGGCATATAAAAGGATCCAATACTATATATGCACAAAGAACCCATTAACCACATAATAACGGCGCGAATTGAGTGACAAACAGACATAAAACTGCAAATTGAAGTTACGAAAAAAACGCGCGGTAAATTCTCAAATTTAATTATCTTATAAGTGACCTTAAGAAGGCCTTATTGTGTACGTCACAACACACACACACGCACACACACACGCGCACACGCACACGCACACGCACACGCACACGCACACGCACACACACACTCCGTAGTGTAGTGGTTAGCACGCTCGGTTCACAACCGAGAAGTCCCGGGTTCGATCCCCGGGCGGAGCGGAAACATATGGGCTGTTTCCTTAAAACCCCAGCCCCTGTCCACCAAGCAGTGAATGGTACCGGGTGTCAGCCGGGGGTTTGTGACCCCCCCCCCCCTCCCGGGGTGGTGGGCTTTGCCGACACTAACCACTAAGGAGAATGATAAAAATTTGATATGGAGACGGGGCCATACGAGCCGTTGCTCGGCCTCGTAAAATACAACTAGAGGAATACAACAGAGGAATACACACACACACACTCCCCCCCCACACACACACCACACTCCCACACTCCACACTCCTCCCAACACACACACACACACACACCACACACACACAACACTCACACTACACACCACACACCACACCGTCCGTCGTCGCACAGTTGGTCTAGGGCGCCCGGCAGCATTCTGTGGGTCCTCCGGCCGTGTCGATCCCCGACCCGCTTCACTTCCCGGGAATTTTTCCACTGTGTATTCAGGCGCGGGGTACTGTCTTCCTTGATCAAAGGGGATGGGATGTGTGTTGTTGGTGTGTGAGGGTCCCAGCTTGCCCAAAAAAAGATCGGTAATAATGAGATCCAAGCTCGCCACTTGAGAGGGGGATGAAAACTGGCGATCGCGAGCCAGCTCGCGTGGACTAGAGCATGGGTGAATAACACACACACACACACACACACACACACACACAAGGGTATGTACCCGGTGCTTAACAAATAATGTATAGAAAGAAAAAAATACCTTGACAATAAAATCAACACAAAATAAAAGATAGAACTGAAAATATGGACAAATTATAATAAAAAATTACAAAGAGTCTCTTACGAAGTTTCACGTGCTAAAGTGACGATACAAAAACATAATTCCATCCAGCAAATGAAAAAAGACAAAAAATCGTTGCCCCAATAATACATAACAATAGAAAATCGATCAAAATTACCCTACATGCGAAAAAAAAGAAAAAAAAGGGCCAGTTTAAATTTCATTACCCCTACAATGCTTCCTAGAGAGAGAGAGAGCAGATAGAGAGAGAGAGAGGAGAGCGAGAGGTGGGTAAGACTCGAGCGGAGGAGCGAGAGAGAGAAGAGGGAGAGAGGATGAGGAGTGGGGAGGAGAGAGAAGAGAGGAGGAGAGAGAGAAGGAGAGAAGGACGAAGAGACCGAGCGGGAGATGATGAGAGAGGAGAGACGGAGGGAGAGGAGGAGAATGTGGAGAGGCCCGATGAGGAGAGAGAGAAGGGGAAGCCGATTCCGAGAGAGAGAGAGAGAGAGAGAGACTCATTGAAAGCTTATTATTTACACTTCATCCCCAATAGATATAATAAAGGCAGACAGCTCGGCCAAACAACAATAAAACGGAAGAGAGAAAAAAAGACGAAACCTAGAACAAGAAGGAGAACAAAAACTAAAGTTGCACATGACTTCGTTCACTTATATTCACGTGTTGAAAAGGAATAAATTATATGCAACTATGATTTATGATAGATATGAAAATAGATAAAGTGAGCGAAAGTAATTGCAACTACATCATAATGCGTACTTAGGGAAGGGAAGGAAGGGAGAGATGGGATTTTAGTGAAGGGAAAGGAGGGGAATGGACAGGGAAAAAAAGAAGAAGGGAAAGACAAGAAGGGAAAGGGAAAAGGGCCCGAGCCGGGAGAAAAGAAAGAAGGAAGGGCACAGAAAGGGAAGGACATGAGGGATGAGGGAACAAGGCCGTGTGTGGCGGTGGTGAGCATTATAAAAAAGGCGCCAATGCCAATTGTCTGGAGGAGGATTTCTCTCTTCTCTCTCTCTGCTCTCCTCTCTCTCTCCTCTCTCTACTCTCTCCTCCTCTCTCTCTCTCTCTCTCTTATCTCTCTCTCCTCTTCTCTCTCTCTCTATCTCTCTTTATTTTTTTCTCTTTCTTTCTGAAGTGCTCTTATACTTAACATTCTCATTGCATTTAAATTTCCGGAATATTTTTGTCTCATTAATGACAATCTCGCTGTCTCCTCCTCCTCTTCCTACTTAACAACGACTGTATTTCAGAAGCATTGATAGTATAGTTAGTAGTAGTATAGTATCGTAAGTAGTAGATGGTAGTGGTAGTAGAGTAGTGTTAATGGTCCTGTTATAGTGGATTGATGGTGGTTAGTAGTGCGTAGAAAGTTAGAAGTATTAGTAGTAGTGGTAATGGTGGTATTAATAGTGGTAAAGGTAGTAGTAGAAGTAGTAGTAGCAGTGGTAGTTGTAGTGGTAGTAATAGTAGTAGTTGTAATTGTTGTTGTTGTCATTGTTATTGTTTTGGTGGTGGTGGTAGTAATGGTAGTGATGGTGGTGTTGGTGGTAGAAGGGTGTGTGGTTTAGTGAGAAGAAAGAAGTAAAGAGAAAGAGTAGTCAAAAAATAGTAGTAATAGGTTAAAGTAAGAGTAGTAACAGTAAGTTGTAGTTGTTCTGTAGTAGTAAGTAGTAGAAGTAGAAATAGTAGTAGGGTCGTTAGTATAAGTAGCCGTAGTGTTAGTAGAGTACTAGTAGTTAGTAATTCGTTTGTAGAAAGTAGTAATAGAAAGTATTTAGTAGTAAAAGTAATATAGTAATAGTAGTAAATAGTGGTAGTAGCTAAAGGCCTCCTTGGACAGTGCCGCCCCCGCGCCGACCCGCCGCTAGCCGTTCCTATCCTCCTCACTTCTCCCGTCCCATCATTCAGATTTCCATAATATAAATAACATTCATTCTCATTCATAATTCGCGGAACAAGGAAAGGCAAATCAGGAGGTTGCAGAGAGAGAAGAGAGAGAGAATGAGATGAGAGGGAGGAGAGAGAGAGAGAGAGATGAGAGAGAGAGAGATGAGATGAAGAACTGAGGAAGAGGGGAGGGGCGCTGAATACCGGGATAGAGGGGGCGAGAGGACGGTCGGACCAGGTGGAGGGGACCGGGCGGGATGGGGTTCTCTGGAGGGTCGTGGATTGACTGAGAGGAGGGAGACCAGTGAGACGAGCCGATGGCTGCGACGAAAAGAGGGAGCGAGAGGGAGGAGAGAACGATGGGAGAAAGATCGACCCGGGGGGAGAGAGAGGCGGAGAGAGAGAAGAGAGGGGGGAGAGGTGGAGGAGAGAGGAGAGAGAGGAGAGAGACTGAGAGGTGTGCGGAGACAGGAGGATGGCAAGAGGAGGGAGTTGAGGGAGCGCGGCGAGTCGAGGAGAGGAAGAGAGAGACGGAGGATGAAGACGGGACGAGGAGGGGATGAGATGAGGCGGGAGAGCGGAGATGCAGGGGAGAGAGCTGAGGGGAGGAGAGACGATGAGAGAGGGGTAGTAGGATGAATGAAGAGAGGAGAGACGGGGGGGGTGAAGCTGGGAGACGGAAATCCAGGAGAGAAGCCGAGCCGGAGAATGCCGGCTGAAGCTGAACGGGTTGATTGGAGTCTGCTGGGTGTATTCGAGCGCTGCGTATCATTGACTGGAGTGTGAGTAAGGGTGATTTGATGCAACAGAGAAGATTTGTAGCCGAGAGAGCGTTGAGTCCCCCCGTAGCTGAGTTTGAGGAGAGAGAGACGAGGATGAGGCCGGGGAGGGGAGCTGGTCGAGAGGGAGGGGTGAAGGAGACGAGTTGAGATAGAGAGAGTGGGGGAAGCGGAGCCAGGATCGCGGGAAGGGGGAACCGGGGGGTAGAGACAGAAGGAGTTGGGAGGGGTGAGATGAGAGACCAGAAGAAGGCGATCGAGGGAGGCGGGCGAGGACTGGCGAGTTGGAGCGCTGGAGAGTCGAGGAGGGAGAGAGAGCCGAGGAGAGAGAGAGGAGAGGAGGGAGGAGAGAGAGAGAGGGCGGAGAGGGTACGGAGCGAGCGAGAGGAGTAGAGAGAGGAGGTGAGGGGGAGAGAGGCGGAGAGAACGGAAGAGAGAGCGAGTGGGAGGGGGAGGCCCGGAGGAGAGGAGATTTCCCCGTATTTGGCCCATCATTATCGACTGTTGTGTTCTCTCCTTTCTCTCTATAATCAACTCCCCGTGTCTTCTCGGTGCGGTGTGATTTGTTTTTTTTGTCATTTTCATTTTCCTTCAGCCCCCTAATGCTATATCCCATTCATAATTCATCCAATCCCCCAACATCACAATCACATTCAAATCCACCCCATATCAGAACCGCCCGTACCGCAGACCCGCCAGATGGGAAGATATTTTCTTTTTCCTCCTCCTACACCTCCTCCCCCTCTTTCTTGTCCCCCCCCTCCTCTTTCTGTCTTTCTCCCTCCCTTTCTTCCTTTTTATTTTCTCCCTCCCCCCTCGTATTCCCTCCTGTCCCCCTTTCCTTCCCTCAACGTACAGTAAACGTTGTTTAGACACTCTGCTGTTTGTGAAACTTGAAGAGGACCTTCTTCTACAACCCTGACGAAAAGTCACAGAGGGAGGGGAGGGGGGCAGGGGGGGGCAGGGCGGGGGGCAAGGCGGGGGGGGGAGGAAAGAGGAGGGAGGGAAAGAGGGAAAGAAAAAAAAAGAAAAGTGAGGACAGAGGAGTTGACTGGTATAAGCAGCATAAATTTGAATTTGAAAGTAGGAAAGAGAGAGGGGGAGCGGAAGGAGAAGCGGGATGATGAGAAAAAAAAAACAAAAAAAAAAAAAAAAAAAAAAAAAAAAAAAAAAGAGAAAAAAGAAAAACAAAGAAAAAAAAAAAAAAAAAAAAAAAAAAAAAAAGAAAAAAAAAAAAAAAAAAAAAAAAAAAAAAAAAAAAAAAAAAAAAAAAAAAAAAGAGAAAAAATACCAAAAAAAAAAAAAAAAAAAAAAAAAAAAAAAAAAAAAAAAAAAAAAAAAAAAAAAAAAAAAAAAAAAAAAAAAAAAAAAAAAAAAAAAAAAAAACAAAAAACAAAAAAACAAAAAAAAAAAAAAAAAAAAAAAAAAAAAAAAAAGAAAAAAAAAAAAAAAAAAAAACAAAAAAAGAGAAAAAAAAAAAAAAAAAAAAAAAAAAAAAAAAAAAAAAAAAAAAAAAAAAAAAAAAAAAAAAAAAAAAAAAAAAAAAAAAAAAAAAAAAAAAAAAAAAAAAAAAAAAAAAAAAAAAAAAAAAAAAAAAAACAAAAAAAAAAAAAAAAAAAAGAGAGAGAGGTGAAAGAGAGAGAGAGAGATATCGATGGAGAGAGGGGGAGAGAGAGAGGAGATGATCGAGGAGGCTGAGGCCGAGAGACGAGAGACGAGAGAGAGGAGAAGAGGACGGGAGAGAGGAGAGAGAGAGCGGAGAGAGAGAGAGAGAGAGAGAGAGGGGGGTATGGGCGGCGGATTTCGGAATGGAGACTGAGAGTACGCCTGCGGAATTGGAGAGAGCCCGGAACAGATAGGAGGGGTAGCCGGGTGGAATAAAGAGGGACCCCAAGGAGAGGAGAGAGAAGACGAGAGAGTGGCGAGACGACGGGATTGAGAGGAGAGAGAGAGAGAAAAAAAAAAAAATTCTGGCAACTTTCAATTGAGCCCTACATAGAACGGGTACTATCATAATCATGATCATTATTACCATTATCCATTCATATGCGTTATCCTTAAGCCCCTTTTGCCATCTCCATTACTGGCTTACCTCTCTCTCTCTCTCCCCTCTTCTCTCTCTCTCTTCTATCTCTCTCTCTCTCTCTCTCTCTCTCTCTCTATCTCTCTCTCTCTCTATCCTCTCTCTCTCCCCTCTCTCTCTTTCTACTCTTCTCTTCTATCTCTTCTCTCTCTCTCTCTCTCTCACTTGCGCACACGCGACTCCTTTGATGAGATTATTAAATTTCTCTCTACTTCTCTTTGCTCACTTCGGTACAGGTGAGGGGCAAGGAGGAGAGGGAAAAAGATTCTGCAGGGAGGGGAGTAAGAGGAAGAGGGGAGAGAAAAGAGGAGTGTATGGATGGGAAGGGGGAACAAGGGTAGATAGGTACTGTAAAAAATGAAAAACGGTGCTGTAGTAGTAGTAGTAGTAGCAGTAGAGTAGTAACGTTGTTGTTTTTGATAGTGGTGGTGGAGTAGTAAAAAGTATTGCTTATTAACTATTATTTGATGTTTTTGGCGTAGAAGTCGTGGTAAAAGTGCATTTTCTTTTTTCTTTCTTCCCAAAGTCTCTCTCTCTCTTCTCTCTCTCTCTCTCTCTCTCTCTCTTCTCTCTCTCTCTCCTCTCGCTCTCTCTCTCTCTCTCCCTCTCTCTCTCTCACTCTCTGCTACTGGGAGACATTAGAAAGGAAGAAACATCAATGACGAGGGAAACACTGAGAAGCAAACACACATAGGATTAAAACAAACAGAGGACATATAAAGTAAACATATACACAGTCATAAGGCGTTTCTGGGAGGGATTTCGCTGCAACGCGAAAAAAAATGATTGCTCAAATCGCTTGCTGTTCAATCATCCATGGGAAGATGATGCCCTACCCGCAGAATTGTGGTGTTGTTGTTGCGG
This sequence comes from Chionoecetes opilio, assembly GCA_016584305.1. Taxonomy (NCBI): domain Eukaryota; kingdom Metazoa; phylum Arthropoda; class Malacostraca; order Decapoda; family Majidae; genus Chionoecetes; species Chionoecetes opilio. The sequence continues at coordinate 420,341 of JACEEZ010010002.1, read as the reverse complement.
CAGCAAGCGAAAATGTTTGTTTGGGCACTATAAATATATATGGGCACTAAAAAACCAGTGACCGCTGAATCGAAATTTTTTTTCGCTTGCAGCGCAAATCCCCCGCATAAAACGCCTTACATTCAGAAGTAGATATAAAAGCTTACCTAGGGTAATTTCTGTCTGTCTGTCTGTTGGATGTCTGTTCTCCTCCCCCCCCCTAACCTACAAAAGTTATAAAAAAATGAAAAGGAAAAAGAAAAAAAGAATGTGTGAAGTTTAGTTTCCCAGTCATATGACCATGTATTTGTCGGGAATAGGACAACTGGCCGCGGCCACCTGGCCGCAGCCAACTGGAGGCGGGAAACTGGCGCCGGCCAGCTGACCGCGCGGACGGGAGAGAAACTGCAACGCCTAAGTTTACGTACTCAAGCAGCTCCTTAAACCCCCACCAGCGGATGAAAAATTAGGTAGGTTAGGTTTTAGGTTATGGTTAGGTTAGGGTTTTAGGTTAGGAATGAATAGGTTAGTTAAGGTTTACGTACAAAAAGGTAAATCAAACAAAAAGTTTCCATATGGCGGCCAGTTCCCCGCGGCCAGTGGGCGCGCCAGGTGGCCGCGGGTCAGTTGGCCTAGACCCTTATTTTCGCGTACTATCTTTAAAAAAATAAAATTGATTTGCTTAAGTGTTTATTACCTCTCATAATAACGGTCAGTTTTGTTTGTTCATTTATATATCTATCAACGATCATTGGTGATTTTCATCAGATTGGCAGTTTTCTATCTATGGTGAGTTTTTCTCGCTCCCTTCCTACCACCCACCCACCCTCCCACCCACCCTCCCTCCCTTTTTTTTTTCTCTCTCTCTCTCTCTCTCTCCTCTCTCTCTCTCTCTCTCTTCTCTTCTCCTCCTCTCTCCTTCTCTCTCTCTCCTCTCTCTCTCTCTATCTCTCTCTCTCTCTCTCTCTCTCTCTCTCTATCTCTCTCTCTCTCTCTCTCTCTCTCTCTCTCTCTCTCTCTCCTTCTCTACTCCTTTCCTCCACTAAACCATCTAACCTTCCTCCACTCTGTTTTCCTCCTCTCTCCCGCCCTCCTTTACTCTCTACTTTCACTCCCTCCCTCCCTCCCTCCCTCCCCTTCGTCTCTACTCCGATTTCCACTAAGATAAATTATAATTCGATTCAAATTCATTCGACAGACAGACAAAAACACACAAACGAGGCAAAAAGACCGATAAGAACCGTGAGACCTCGTGAGAGAGCGAGGAGAGAGCGAGAGAGGGAGAGGAGAGCGAGAGAGGAGATGAGAGAGAGAGAGAAGAGAGAGACGGAGAGAAGAGAGAGAGAGAGAGAGGAGAGAGAGAGAGAGAGAGAGAGAGGAGAGGAGATGCGAGAGAGACGAGGAGAGAGAGAGAGAGAGAGAGATGAGATGGAGAGAAGAGAGAAATAGAGGAGAAAAAGAGAGAAATAAGAGAAAAAAAAGTGTTTCTTAAGAACCAGAAAACAGAAAACAGAACAGAGTAATAGACAAAAAAAAAATGAGGACAACATTGAATAGAATCGGATACAAAAAAAAGATGGAGGCTTGTTTACATTTTAAAGTGAAATTAAAAAAGAAACAGATGAAAACAGGTTAATTTTAATAAAAGTTCGAAGTTTTTTTTAGTTTCTATTTTCCATGGATGTTTTTGCATTTGGTAGTTGTTTGAAAGATTTTTTTAGCTATGTCGTGTTTGTGTTGCCTCTTCTCTCTCTCTACTCTCTCGCTCTCTCTCTCTCTCTCTCTCTCGCTCTCTCTCCTCGCTCGTCTCTCTCTCTCTCTCTATCTCTCTCTCTCCTCTCTTTCTCTATCTCTTTCTCTCTCGTCTCTCTCTCTCTCTCTCTAATATATATATATATATATATATTATATAATATATAGCTATTCTATCTATCTCTGTTTGCTATCTCTCCCTCTTCAAGAAAAAACAACATCACAAAAACAAACATCACACACACACACACAGATACAATAAAATTTTACAGATTGAAATTCGCAGCAAATAACTGCCTCCACTAAAAACAAAATAAATAGATAAAAACCAAGTATAAGGTGGAAAAATGTGTTAGTCTACCATGTAGTGTGGACGAAAAAAAGTAAAATCAATACATGGCTGAATAAATATTTAATAAAGTAGAATGTGTTTGTGATGTTTATATTTTTGTTGTTGTTCGTTTGACAATAATACAATGGAAATGTTTGCATTTTCATTGTTGTTTTGGGTCCAGTGAGATGAATCGACGCTCATTTCACTCGCGCTGCCTTTTTTTTGCTCACTCTCACTCTGTTTTTTTCTCTCTCTTTCTCTCTTTCCCTCTGTCCAGTAAATTTTCCTTGTAGTGAAAGAGAGAGAGAGAGAGAGAGAGAGAGAGAGAGAGAGAGAGAGAGAGAGAGATAGAGAGATAGAGAGATAGAGAGAGAGAGAGAGAGAACGAGAGAGAGAGAGAGAGATGAGAGAGGAGAGGAGAGAGAGATGAGAGTAGAGAGAGAGAGAAGAGAGGAGAGGAGAGAGAGATGAGAGAGAGGAGAGAGAGAGAGACTGACACCACACACACACACATCTTCCCATGCAGTTTCCTAGGCTCACGACCTTCCTCCCTCCTCCGCCTCCTCCTCCTCTTCCTCCTCCTCATCCTCTCCATTTACTCCTCCTCTCCTCCTTGCCCTATTTTCCCAAGAGAGCCAGAAGAGGAAGGAGTAAGAGTGAGGGAGGAATATATATATAATGAGTTTGATGATGAGAAAAAGAAATAAGAAAGTAAGAAGAGGAAGACAGAAAGAGAGAAGAGGAAGATAGAAAGAGAGAAGAGGAAGATAGAAAGAAAGAAGAGGAAGACAGAAGGAAAAGAAGAGGAAGACCCCAGAAAAGAGAGAAGAGGAAGATAGAAAGAAAGAAGAGGAAGATAGATAGAAAGAAGAGGAAGACAGAAAGAAAGAAGAGGAAGACAGAAAGAAAGAAGAGGAAGGCACAAAGAAGGACAGATGAAGGCGCCCAAGACTGACACAGAAACAAACAAAATAACAGAAAAAAAAGAAATACAAGATGCCAAGGTGCGGAAAGGAAGCAGCAGCACAATGTGAGATTGAAAGATGAATGAAATGAAACGAATATAAATATTACAACGTACCAATGAAGAGACTGAAGAAAGTAAATAATAATATAACACAGATCACTCGAAACTAAAAATGATACCCCAAAATAACAGTAAAGCAAACTTAATCAATGAAAACTCCAAGAAATATAACTGAGAAAGAAAAGAAGCAAAATAATAAACATGTTAAGGATGATGTAAACATTGACATATTTATTCCGTGTAAAGACACCTATGTAATATAAGTCAATATCAAATAATATACAAAATCAATGAAAAAATATAGGTAAAGACATAAGCAGAACTAACTGTTCACTTTTTTCATTTGTTGTAAACTTTTCAAAACCACGGAAGGCCAATTCAGTGAGAGATAGAGAAAAAAAAGAGAGAAAGAGACAAAGTAATGTAACAGTCTGATATTTATTTTGTATTAGAAAACGAAAACCTCAAAATACTAAAAGAAAACAGGACCAAAATTTGAAGAGAATTAATATAAAAAAAAAAAAAGCATATAGAAAAAAGACCCACGCACACGCACACGCACACGCACACGCACACGCACACGCACACGCACACGCACACACACACAACACACGATAATATAGGAAGGTGAAAACGAACTAGATAATATGAAGAGAAAAGGACATGAACACAAGGAGTAAATGGAATAAAACGCTGAAGGCAAAGAACAAATGGAAAATATAGAAAGTATCAAAAGAAATCAATAACAATAATAATGATGGTAACAAAAATGCTGCTGATGATAATGATAATACATTTAATGATAACAATAAAATTAATAAAACAAAAGAAAAAGAAGTATATGAAAAATGCAAAAAAATAATATATACATCTATAATAATATAGGCGAAAGTGTGTGTGTCTGTGTGTGTGTCTGTCTGTCTGTGTGTCCGAGATAGGTGCCGCCCCCCGTGGCACAATCCCATCATATGACACAGTTTTGGAATCAGCTCGACCAGGGGCACATTTTAAGCCCACGTATGAGATGATCCGATCACTTTTTTTTCCTTTTTTTTTTAGTAGCCTATTAGCGAGAATTGTGAACAAACATGTGGGTTGCGAGAATTGAAGAAACCTTGATGTAAGGGTGATGGGGAAGTGTAGGGTGGGGTGATGGGTAAAGGGTGTGGGGTGATGGGTAAAGGGTGTGGGGTGATGGGTAAAGGGTGTGGGGTGATGGGTAAAGGGTGTGGGGTGATGGGTGTGTGAATGGGTGGGGGTGCCTGGGTGGGGGGGTAATGGGTGATGGGTGAGTGGAATGGGTGGTGCTGATGTGAATAGATTGGCGTTAATACATACATTTCTACATCCATGATTTCAGGAAAGTTAGAAGGGGCTATCTGGAGAGTCTGTGTTTGGTGGGCCTTTGGCCCACCAAACACAGGTGGTGGGCCTCTTCGGCCCACCAATAGCCCTCCGCAGGAGCTAGCCAAAAAGTCCGCCCGGAGGGCGGCTTTGCGGCTAGTAGTATATATATATATAGAACCTACATAAAAAACATACACAAAAAAGGAAAAAAAGTCAATCCCCGTAAGTGCTGTTTCCTTCTTGCAAGAAAAGGGATATGAGACCAAGCTCGATATAAGGTAGAATAAAAAAAAAAAAAAAAAAAAATTTGTAAAAATAAGGATATAAAAAAGGGAAATAAAATAAAAGGCAAGCAGTAAAATAGGGGAAATACTCAAAACAAGATACAAAAAGTAGCAATGAGAAGGCCAGGTAGGAATGTTTTTCAATCAAACAAAATCACTCCAGGTGTTCAGATGGAGAGACGGAAGGATGGAGAGACAGAGACATGGAGAGACGGAGAGATGCTTCGTGGGTCTCTGGGATGTAATAAGCAATGAGGAAAGGGAAAATAATACAAGTAGGAAAAAAAGAAAACTACATATATGAGAAAAAATATAGCGTAAAAGTGAAATGAAAGAAATGGAGAGGGAAAAAAGGAGAAGGGGAGGAAATGAGGTGAGAAAAAGGATGTTCCATGGAGAGAGAGAGAGAGAGAGACGAGACGGAGGCGAAGTGGACGGAGGGGGGGGGGGGGGTGGGGAGGAGATGAGAGAGAGAGAGAGAGAGAGAGAGAGAGAGAGGAGAGAGAGAGAGAGGAGAGGGAGAGGGAGAGAGGCGAGAGAGAGAGAGCGAGAGAGACGAGAGAGAGAGAGGAGAGAGGAGAGAGAGAGAACGACGAGAGGAGAGGAGAGAGAAGAGAGAGAGAGGGAGGAGAGCTCGGACAACAGTTTGGGTTCAGGACCTGGGACGGTCACCTCTGACCTGCATGATGCTTCTAACCCGAAACTGGCAGGAGCCCTGGATGAGGCCATGACACTATCGTGGGGCCCTTGACATAGCGGGTCCTTTGAAAGGGGGTGGCACGGAGGCCTTCTCGAAAAACCCGAGCAAAAAAAGGCAAAGGGTGACCTCATGCTGCTCCTGGGGGAACTACCTGCAGGGAAGAACTCCCTCCAGGTTCGCGTTTAACGGCAGGCCCTGAGTCCCTGCCAGTGGAGCATCAGTCCACAGGGCTCTGTGCTGGGGCCCCGTCCTGTGGAACATCTACGTGGACGATCTGACTCCAGCAGCTGCCAGCAGTCGCGGCTTACCGCGAGACCTGTACTCTCTCCTGCTCTACCCGCGACATGACAGTGGGCGGCGCTGTATGATGTTCAATCAGCAGCTGAGTGTTGTCAGGAGTGGGGTACACGGCTTGGCAGCGGAACTTTGTCGGAAGAAGACACAGGCAATGGTGTTTCTCGGTTCCCCCGCTGCCGGGCCTGCAGTGAAGTAGGGCTGCAGTTTGGTGGCGTTCCTCTCCCACTCCAGGAAGCCGTCAAGGTTCGGGAGAGTAGAGGTGGGACAGAGAAGCTAAGGTTGACGGCCACATCAAACACATGCAAAAAAGGCTCTCCAGGGTCTCTGCCCTGCGAAGGGTAGCCAGATTCCTCGGACAGGGGAGGGAAGCTCTTGCTCTATAAGGCCCAGAAGATACGGCCTTATTCGAGTACGCGCCTCCTCCTGGATGTCGTGCAGCAGCCTCGCCAACATTCGGAGGCTGGACAGCATCCAGCGTGGCCCGCGAACTGGGGAGCTGCAGACCCCCAGACCCCCCAGACCCACCAGGCCCGTTCGAGCCGGTGAGGTCCTCTGACTCACTGGAACACCGCAGGGATGTCGCGGCTCGCTTGTGGTATTCCACAAGCACAGGTGCAGGGGAGTGCCACACCTGCTGGGTTACCGACAGCCTCCGAGAGTCGCAACACGGAGCACGAGAAACGGTGCTTACCAGTGGTGATGCAGTGGAGGTGCCGAGTTCCCGTGCCAGCCAGACACCCAACGCACTTTGTGGGCCGCGTCTCAGGTGTGGAACATTTTTCACGGCCGCTGTCCCTCACATCAGGAGATGTGAACACACAAAGTGTAAAGTGGGGCCAATCGGTGGAGACTGTGAAGCCAACCCCGCGGGCAGTGATACGGTGACACTAGTGACAGCAACAGGGTGCCTCAAAAACACTTTAGTGATGAATAAGTAATAAGTTAGTTTAGTCTTTATATTTATGGTAAATGCCTTAGATAGGTAGCACAGACAGTGCAACTTTGGGCTTTTAGTTATATGTATGTTTAAAAAAAAAAAAAAAAAACAAAAAAAAGAGAGCGGAGAGGGAGGGGAGAGGGAGAGGGAGAGGGAGAGGGAAGGGAGAGGGAGAGAGAGAGAGAGAGAGAGAGAGAGACGAGAGAGAGAAAGGAGCGGAGAGAGAGAGGAGGATGAGAGAGAGATAAGAGAGAGAGAGAGAGAGAGGGAAAAAGAGAGAGGAGATGACGATGAGAGACGAGACGAGACGAGGAGAGAGAGAGAGATGCACAAACATCAAAAAATGAGTAAATAAAAATGGTCAATATCGTTTAAAACGAAAATAATAAAAAAAAAAAAAAAAGAGAAATTAGAAGTAATGAAAAAACCCCAAGTAATTTATCATATAAATATGTGCAGACAAAAATACAAAGAACAAAAAAAATTACTTGTCAAAACTAATCTTTGATCTTTCAAAATGGCAAAATAAAAAAATTATGTAAAAAACAAAGGGAAAACAATGTGGAGTAAACGGGATCAAGGAAAGAGCAATAAGATAGCGATAAACGAAAGAGAAGAAAAAATTTTAAAAAAAACAAAAATTTGTAATTAAAAAAAGAATGGACCCAAAATTTTTGAGGAAAAAAATTGAAAGAAAAAAACAAGAACAACAAGAAACAGAATTAAACATAAAGAAAACCCCCTAATAATTCATGTAGGAATAAAAAAACAGAAAAACACAGAAAACAAAGGCAGGACAGAGAACAGGCAGATTTTTCCCTAGCCTTTTGCATTTTTGCCCAACCCTGCCCTACCCGCCTCTCCAATTAGTTTTTTTTCTCTCTCTTCGTTTCTTTTTCTTCTGTCGAAAACAGTTTTTCTTTTTTCTCTATATCACTTTCCCTCCTCCCCCCCTCCTTCCCCCCTTTCCCCCTCCCCCCACCCCCTTTGTTTTTTCCCCCTTCCCCTGTTATGTTTGCTTTTAAATGACTTTTAGGAAGGAAAAAATTGAAAAGCCGAAACTTGAAACAAAAACAACAAGACCATATAATCCTCTCTCTCTCTCTCTCTCCCCTCTCTCTCTCCTCTCCCTCCTCTCTCCTCTCTCTTTTCTCTCTCTCTCCCTCTCTCTCCTCTCTCTCTCTCTCTCTCTTTTCTCTCTCTTCTCTTCTTCTCTCTCTCTCTCTCTCTCCTCTCTCTCTCTCTCTCTCTCTCTTCTTAAAAATATTTTCCCGGCCGTCACATATAGGGGAACGAGTGGGGTTTTGAGAACGCCTGGATTTATGGCCAACCGTTACGTTTTTTGATAAAACGCCGAGTGCGGGGACGCTGGGCGAGGGAAACCACTTTTGAGGGCGAGGGGAAGGGTTAGTGGGGGGGACGACGGCTTATGAGGGGATAAGGGAAAGAGTGAGGTAAAGTGAAGGGACAAGGAGTGAAGTTAGGTTTTTTTCCGTGTTCGCCTCCCCTAAAGCAATGAGAGAAAAAGAATAACGTAAGGAGTGATATTATATGTATTTTTAAGATTTTTTAAATTTTTGATTGGATTTTGAGGAAGATACTAGGGAAAACCCGGAAGAACAAAAGTATGCCATAGGGAAAAGGAGGGGCAGATTTTTAATGTTTTTCATTTATATTCTTGGCCACCTTTTTAAGCATCTACATGGGAAAAAAGACTCATACTTTTACTATTTATACTATACTATACTATACTTCTGCTATTTCACAACGGGGCAATATGAACCACACAAAAACAAAAAAAATTTTTTTCTCTATAGTCAACCCCTTATCAATGTCCTCCATTAATAATTGTCCTCGTTTTTCTTCATTTCTACTTCCATATTCCCTTTTCCTTCTGGTACAGACCCTTTTGTCGCTGCACGCATTTTTGTCTCCGCGGGCGCCTCACTTGACGAAAAGTTTTGTGGGGCGGCGGCCAGGGTAAAGGCCCTGAAAGGGCGTTTGGAATTCATTTAACGCCCCTTAAAAAGCACACAATTGCGCCCTTTGGGGGGAAAAAATATATCTTTGGGAAGTGAAAGCATAATTAATTTTTTTCCATTGTTTTTCGCTCGCTGTTGAAAATGTTAATTCAATATTTAATATTTTGCAGAATGTTTATTTACTTGGTTTATTAGATTAAATTTCAATTTTTATTCATCATTTTTTTTTTGATATTTCCGTAACCAGTAATTTCTCAATTTTGTAAGTTTTGTTTTTCAATTTCTTTAGTTTTTTCTCTCCTGCTTTACATTAGAGGGCTATTTATTTTAAGTTGTTCATTATCTTTTCTTCCGTTATTTTCATATTCTAAATATGTTTTGTAATCACATTAATGTATTCTGCATCTTAAAATTTTCCTATTCTATGTATGTTTATTTTAATTTATATAAGAACGAAAGATTCTCACAATTCCATATCCCACCATGAAATAACTCTCTTCTTCCTCTTCCCTACCTTCCTCTTCCTCCCCTCCTCCCCTATCCTCCTCCTCTTCTCCTTCTCACTCATCCTCACCCCTCCCCCTCCCCCTTCCTCCTACTCCTTTCAAAATTCTGGTCGCCTCTCGCCCCTGTTTCGTTAAAAGATCAAGCCAATTGGAATCAGTTGCAAGAAGAGCAACCAAAACAAATTCCTCTCTGCGAAAATTCATCTTATTGAGAGAGACTGCGGAAAACTTAATATGTTTTCCTTAAAGGATCAAAGAATCCGTGGGGAACTGGGGGACTTCGGATAGAAACCTTTAAGATCCTAACGGATTTGATGTCATTAATCAAGAGTAACCTCATTCGAGCTTTCAACTCAAAGTGTACAACAAGATAATAATGGTTTATTTAAAAAACGAAACGGTCAACGGCAGCACCGATCTCCGTTAAAAATTATTTCAATGTTAGAGTCGGTGATCGATGGAACAAGCTACCAGCAAATGTGTCGGAAGCCAGCACAATAAATCCCCCCCCCCCCCCCCCCCCCCCCCCCATTTAAAAAACAGACTTTGACGCGCACTGTAAAGTAAAATGGGTATTGATAGTGAGAATGCATATCTAGTCCCCCGTATCGCTTAGTTGTAGTGGTAGTGGTAGTCTGTTAGTAGTATTTTTCATATCCTACATTCTGCACTATGAAAAACTTCCATGTATTATCCTCTTTAGGAGACCATGGTACAATAAAACTATATTTTCCAACTGTTTTATTACAAGCAGTTGATAGTTAGTCGTATGTAGTGCAGCAGATACCTCGTTATGGACCCAAAGGTCTCCTGGTGTCTGTATTCTATTGTAATCCTATGTAATCCTTGTAATCCTGATGATAATCCTCCTCCTCCCTCCTCCTCCTCCTCCTCATCCCTCCTGCCTGTCCTCCTGCGCCTCCATCACACAGTCCCCTCCTCCTCCTCTCCGCGAATGTCGCAGTCAACTTTCGCTCCAGTAAGGATTATTTCAAAATAAATCACCAAATGGACAAAAAGTTCCAGGTCTGATGTCGAAAATTAGCTGTCTCAATCATGATAGATCTATCACTACACGAAGTTTATGAGTACAAGAAAGGGGAAGTAGAGCCTCGCAAATGATTATCGCGCAATTAGTCTAACGTTCTGGATGTTAATATTTGAAGAAATAGCACGGGGATAAAACACAGTGGTTTATGTCAATGAAAATAACCTTAATATTAAACTCCCAGCATGGTTTTTGTAATAAGATATCTGAATTAACAAAACCTACTCGGAATTTTTCCATGTTATTATCAAACTGAGGGACGCTATAATTATTCCCTCGGAAACATCTATCTTGATTTTCAGAACGCCTTCGATACAGTTCCCCATAAGGACTTGCTTGGACCAAGCTAAGGGATGCATGGTTTAGGAGAGCAGTTATGTTCATGGATGGCAATTGGCGTCAAATCGTAAACAACAGGTAAGAAATTAATGGCGAGGCACCTGATTGGCTAGATGTTACGAAGTGGCGGTGCCTCAGGGCTCTGTCTTGGGTCCTACTCTTTTTCTGATATATATCAATGATTGGACTACGGACTTGTATCTAAATATCGAAAATTGCTGATGACACCAAATTAGGCGGTAAAAAACATCTATCTAGAGAAAATGCTAAACTCATAAAACGTGATCTCTGACAAACTATCAGCTTGGAGTGATAACGGCATATTAACAATTCAAATCACGATAGTAAAGTAATGCATATAGGCAAACGATAACCTCAATATAACGATCAAAATGAAATAAATCGTTAACTGAAGTACAGCAAGAAAAGGATTTAGGTGTCATCATTAGTAAGATCTTTAAAACCAGTACGCATTGCCTGGCTGTCAGTTACAAAAGGCGAATATGATTTTGGGCCTCATTAACGCAACTTTGAGCATAAAACTCCGAAAGAATGACATGACTTATTCCACGTCTTTGGTTAGGCCGCACCGCACTTAGAATATGCCGTTCAATTCTGGTCGCCTAGTTTCGTAAAAGATCAAAGGTAATATGGAATCAGTTCAAAGAAGAGCAACCAAAAATAATTCCATTTCTGCGAAATTCATTTTAGAAGAGAGACTGCGGAAGCTTAATTAATGTTTTCCTTAAAAGGGATCGTAGAATCCGTGGGGACTTGATAGAAACCACTTTAAGATACTTAAAAGATTTGATGTCATTATCAAGAGAACCTATTTCGCGCTTTCTCCTCACCGTGACACAAGAAACAACTGTTTAAAAACTAATGGTCAACGTGCATCACAGAACTCCGTACAAAATTATTTCAATGTTAGACAAGATTGTGATCGATGACAAATTACCCCAACAATGTTTTTCGGGAAGTTCATGTTCACAAATAACTTAATTTAAAAAACAGACCTTGACGAATGTACTGTTTAAAGTAAATGGGTTTTGATATTGCCCTAGCGAATTTATATTCTAGTACCCCGGATCTTGTGTTTAGTGTTAGTTGTAGTTGTTAGTTAGCATACTTTATATTCCTATCATTCTTCACAGAAACTTCCAGGTTCTATTTCTTTAGAGGAACATAGGTATCCTTTTCCAAAACGCCTCCTATTACATGTAGTTGATAGTTAGTAGTATGTAGTTCAGCAGAATTCCTAGTTATGGGACCAATAGGTCTCCTTGGTATCTGCTATTCCTATGTCCCATTCCTATATGTATTCCTCATCCTCCTCGTCCCAATGAGTCTTTATTAATAAAGTGATATAAAATAAATATTTCCTTCTTCTCTCAGCTGGGGAACACGTGACTATCCTTGCCTTCTGCTTACATTGTGAGGAAAAAAGAGAAAATGGTATATTATGAAAAAAAGGCGCCTGAAAGAGATTATGAACATAGTATAAGGGAAATTTTCTTTAAATAACATAAGAGCATAAATAAGATAACAATTGATGATTTAATGCCAAAAAGGGGGAATGTGCTAGCCCACCAGAAGTCATGTGGCAACAAACGGCGATGCCATCGAAGACAAAAAACACACACGAAGAAAAGGTTTAAAACATGGAATACGAGAAAAATGTACTGTAATAAACCAGCACGGGGCAAAATAAATAAATAAAAGAAAGAAAATTAATAGAAATGGACAATAGGCAAAATACCTTACAGCGGCAAAAAAGGAAAAATATTTAAAGAGAAAAAATCTCTCTCTCTCTTTCTCTCTTCTCTCTCTCTCTCTCTCTCTCTCTCTCTCTCTCCTCTCTCTCTCTCGCTCTCTCTCTCTACTCTCTCTCTCTCTCTCTCTCTCTCTCTCTCTCTCTCTCTCTCTCTCTCTCTCTTCTCTCTCCTCGCTCTCTCCTCTCTCGCTCTCTCGTCTCTCTCTCTATCCACTCTCTCTCTTTTCTTCTTTCTCTTTCTCTCCTCTGTCTCTCTCTTCTTCTCTCTCTTTCTCTCTCTCTCTACGACTAGTGGACCTTTTTTTGCGTGACATATTTCCGTTTTTTTGCCTTCGTCGACTCACCGTTTGGGATACGTTGAAGATTTTTCGCAGCTCTTTTTTTATGCGTTTCTTTCGTACTGTTATTTTGCTTCCCTGTGTTCTTTCAGTTTTATTGTTGTGGTTTTTGCTAGTTGATAGACTTTATAGATTTTAATTTAAGCTGTGATGTTATTGAATTGTTGTTTTATCTCTCTCCTCTCCTCTCTCCTCTCTCCTCTCAGTCTCTCTCTCTCTCTCTCTCGCTCTCAGCTCTTCTCTCTCTGCGCGCCTCGCTCGAGCTCTCTCTATCTATCTCGTCTCTCTCTCTCGCGAGCTCTCGCGCTCCTCTCTCTCTCTTCTCTCTCTCTCTCTCTCTCCTCTCTCATGTTCTCTCTCATATATATATATAGATATCTCTCTTCTCTCTCATATATATATAGTATATATATATAGATGATATAGATATAGAGTATATATATATATATATATATAATATAGGTATAATATAGTATATATATATATATATATTATATATATATATATATATATATATATATATATATATATGTGTGTGTGTGTGTCTCTTCCATTTCTATGAATATTACCACTATGAATAACTGGTATATATAAACAATAACAATAATAATAACAATGATGATAATAATAGCGACAATAATTATAACAATGATAATAATAATAGCGACAATAATAATAACAATGATGATAATAATAGCGACAATAATAATAACAATGATAATAATACTAGCGACAATAATAATAACAACAACAGGACTAACACACCACTAATTAGGCACCTTCATTTGCTTCACTAATGATCCAGGTGTTATTTATCTGTCTTCTTTTCCTCATCCTTGTACTCCTCATTCTTCCCTATCACTCCCTTCCTTCCTCCATCACCTCACATTATACTCTCCCTCATTCCCGCTTCACGTTCTTTCCTCTCACTGCATTCACTATTATCCCCTTCTCCTAGTCCTCCTTTTTTGTCTTCATTCATCTTTCATCTTTCCTTCACCCTCTCTTACACCTTCTCTCCTTCTTACGTTTACTTAATTCCTACTCAGTATCCAACTATCCCAAATCATCTCGCCCCTTCCATCAACCCCCCTATTTCAGCCCCATTTCCCCTTCTTCCCTTCAGCCCCATCCCCCCTTCTTCCCTTCAGCCCCATCCCCTCCATCTCGGCTTTGGGTTAACAATTATCCCTGGTTCATTGTGGTCTCGTCACAACCACAACCACAACCATCACAGCGACGCCCGAGACTGTCTGTCATTCATCTTGTGCTTCATTACCGCCAGAGAGAGAGAGGGAGAGAGGGAGAGAGAGAGAAAGAGAAAAGAGAGAGAGAGAGAGAGAAAAGAGAGAGAGAGAGAGAGAGAGAATGAGAGAGGAGAGAGAGAGAGAGAGAGAGAGAGAGAGAGAGAGAGAGAGAGAGAGAGAGAGAGACGAGAGAGGAGAGGAGAGAGAGAAGAGAGAGAGTCAGGCCTGAGAGAGAGAGAGAGAGAGAGAGAGAGAGAGAGCCCACCTTTAAGACAGAATGAAGAGGAGGAGGTGGTCCAAGTGGAGGAGAGGCTATGTTGATGGGTACACACACACACACACGTGCGTAGAGAAACAAACATGAATAGAGATAAGGATGACAGATGTTGAAACACGCACACACACACACACACACACACGCACACGCACACGCACAAGCACACCCACACACACACACACACTATGCTATGCGTTTTTTTCTTTTTTCGTTTTTTTTTTTTTTTTTTTTTTTTTTTTCTTTTCTCGGAAGCGACGGAAAAACGGCACCGAGATATGAGACACCAATATCCCGCACACGAAGGGGGGGGGGGGGAGGGAGGGAGAGAGAGAGAGAGAGAGATAAGAGGGAAGAGCTAGCGAGAGAGCTGAGAGACACGAGACGAGGGAGAGAAGAGAGGAGACGAGATGACCAGAGGAGAGAGAGAGAGAGAGAGAGAGAGATGATGGAGAGAGAGAGAGAGAGAGATGAGAGAGATGAGGAGGAAGAGATTCAGATTACAACTACTGTTATTTCACAATGTGAAGTACAGTTGTGAAAAAGACGTACATAAGAACAGTCTTATCTCAGTTATATACAATGATGGAAGAAATGAGCTGGTAAAGTACATCGAGTATGAGGGGACCATAGTCGTTGAGTTATAATAATCTTGAGCGAGGGAGAGAGCGAGGAAACTACCACAAAAACTTTACTACGGTAGAATAAAAAAATAAACAAAGATAAATTTAATAAGGCATAAATAATATAAGATAAAGAACACTTAAAAAACACCCTCAATAAACAAACCAGAAAGGCAAACAACCCCGCGATCACTAGGAGAAGCAAACAACTAGTCCGCCTCTAGGAAGGAAAGCAAACAACCTCGCCTCTAGGCTAGAAAGCAAACAACCCCGCGTCTAGGAGAAGCAAACAACCCCGCCTTAGGGGAAAGCAAAACAACCCCACCTATAGCGAGATTAGCAGAACAACCCGCCCTCTAGGAGAAAGCAAACAATCCCGCCTCTACGAGAAAGGGAAACAACCCGCGTTCTAGGATGAAGCAAGACACCCCGCCTCTTAGGAGAAAGCAAACAACCAGCCTCTAGGAGAAGCAAACAACCCCGCGCGTCTAGGGAGAAAGCAAACAAGCACACCCCGCTTTCTAGGAGAAAGCAGAACAAACCAGTTCGGAAGGGAAAGCAAACAAACCGCTTCTAGGAGAAAGCAAACAACCCCGCGTCTAGGATAAGCAAACAACCCCGCTTCTAAAAGAAAGCAAACAACCCCGCCTCTAGGAGAAGGCAAACAACCCGCGGTTCTAGGAGAAGCCAAACAACCCCGCCTTCTAGGAGAAAGCAAACAACCCCCGCATCTAGGAGAAAAAGCAAACAAACCCCGGCACTCTAGGAGAAAGCAAACAACCCCGCGTCTAGGATAAAGACAAACACCCGCCTCAAGAGGGAGAAAGCAAACAAACCCCGCTTCTAGGAAGAAAGCAAACACCCCGGCCTCTAGGAGAAAGGAAACACCCCCGCGTGCTAGGAGAAAGCAAACAACCCCGCCCCAGGAGAAAGCAAACAACCCCGCCTCTGGGAGAAAGGAAAACAACCCCGCCCTCTAGGAAGGAAAGGAAACAAACCCCGCGTCTAGGGGAAAGCAAACAACCCACGCTATGAGGAGAAAGCAAACAAACCCCGTGTCTAGGAAAGGAAAACAACCCCGCCTCTTATAGGAGAAGAACAACCCGCGTCTAAGAGAAAGCAAAGAAACCCACGCGTCTAGGAGAAAGCAAAACAACCACGCATCCAGGAGAAGGCAAAAACCAACCCCGCGTCTAGGAGAAAGCAAACTACCCCGCGTCTAGTGTATGAAAGGAAACACCCGAGTCTAGGAGAAAGGAAACAAACCCGCCTCTAGGAGAAAGGAAACAACCGCCTCTAGAGTACAAGCAAACAACCCCGCCTTAGGAGAAAGCCAAACAACCCCGCGTCCAGGAGAAAGGAAACAACCCTGCGTCTAGGAGAAGGAAAACAACCGACCTCTAGGAGAAAGGAAACCACAACCTCGCCTCTAGGACGAAAGCAAACAACCCCGCGTCAGGAGAAAAGGAAACAACACCGAGTCTAGGAGAAAGCAAACAGCCACGCCTCTAGTGAGAGGCAAACAACCCGCGTCTAGGAGAAAGCAAACTACCCGCGTCTCGGAAAATGTTAACAACCCGCGTCTAGGAGAAAGCAAACAACCCGCGTCTAGAAGAAAGCAAACAACCCCGCGTCTAGGAGATAAGCAAACAACCCCGTGTCTAGGAGAAAGCAACAACACCCGCGTTAGGAGAAAGGCAAAACAACCCCGCGTCTAAGATAAGCAAAACAACCCGCGTCTAGGAGAAAGGAAACAAACCCCGTCCTCTAGGTAGAAAGCATACACCCCGCGTCCAGGAGAAAGCAAAACACCCCGCGTCTAGGAGAAAGGAAACAACCCCGCCTCTAGGAGAAAGGAAACAACCCCGTCCCTAGGATGAAAGGAAGAGAAAACAAACCACGCCTCTAGGAGAAAGCAACAACCGCGTTAGGAGAAAGGAAACAACCCCGCCTCTTAGAGAAAAGGAAACAACCCCGCCTTAGGAGAAAGGAAACAACCCGAGCCGTCTAGGAGAAAGGAAACAACCCGCCTCTAGGGAAGAGAAACAACCCCGCTCTAGGAGAAAGGAAACAAACCCCGCCTTAGGAGAAAGGAACACAAGCCCCACCTTACGCGAGAAAGGGAAACAACCCCGCCTCTATGAGAAGGAAACAAACCCAGCGTCTAGGAGAAAGCAAACAACCCCGCCTCTAAGGAGAAAGCAAACAACCCCGCTTTATTAGAAAAGCAAAAACCCGCGTTAGTGAGAAAGGAAACAACCGCCTCTAGAAGCGATAAGGCAAACAACCCCGCCTCTAGGAGAAGAAAGAAACATCCCGCCCTCTAGGAGAAAGGAAAACAACAACCCCGCCTCTAGGAGAACAAGCAAACACCCGTCGTCTAGGAGAAAGGAAATAACAACTCTAGGAGAAAGGAAACAAACCTCGCTCTAGGAGGAAAGCAAACAACCCGCTCTAGAGACAAGGAACAACCCCGCCCTCTAGGAGAAAGGAAACAACCCGCTCTAGGCCGCGAAAGCCAAACAACCCCGCCTCTAGGAGAAAGGAAAACAACTCTGCCTCTAGGCGAAGCAAACAACTCCCCGCGTCTAGGAGAAGCAAACAACCCCGCCTCTAGGAGAAAAGCAAACAAACCCCGCCTCTAGGAGAAAGGAAACGACCCCGCTCTGAGGAGAAAAGCAAACAACCCCGCGTCTAGGAGAAAGAAACACCAGCCTCTAGGAGAGCAAACAACTCCACCTCTTAGAGAAGCAAACAACCCCGCGTTCTAGGAGCAGCCAACAACCCCGCCTTAGGAGAAGCAAACAAACCCCGCCTCTAGAGAAAGGAAACCGAAACCCCGACTCTAGGGAGAAAGCAAACACCTGCCTCTAGGAGAAGGAAACCAACCCCGCTCTGGGAGAAAGGAAACCAACCCGCGTTCAGGAGGAAAAGCCAACAACCCCGCCCTCTAGGAGGAAAGCAAACAGCTCCGCTCTAGGAGAAAGCAAACAACCCCGCGCTAGGAGCAAGCCAACAACCCCACCTCTAGCGAGAAGGAAACAAACCCCGCCGTCTAGGAGAAAGAAAACAACCCCCGCCTCTAGGAGAAAACAAACAACCCCGCGTCTAGAGAGAAAGCAAACACCCCGCCTCTAGGAGAAAGGAAACAACCCCGCCATCTAGGAGAAAGCAAACAACCCCGCCCTAGGAGAAAGGAAACAACCCGCCTAGGGAGAAAGGAAACAACCGCCTCCAGGAGAAAGCAAAACAACCCGGCCCTAGGAGAAAGGAAACAAACCCCGAAGTCAGGAGAAAGGAAACAACCCCGCCTCTAGGAGCAAGGAAACAACCCCGCGTACTAGGAGAAAGCAAACAACACCGGCCTCTAGGAGAAAGGAACAACCCGACCTAGGGAGAAAGCAAATAACCCCGCCTCTAGGAGAAGGGAAACAACCCCGCCTCTAGGAGAAAAGGAAAAACCCCGCCTCCAGGAGAAAGCAAACAACCCCGCCTCTAGGAAAAGGAACCAACCCCGCGTCTAGGAGAAAGGAAACAACCCCGCCTCCTAAGGAGAGAAAGGAAACAACCCGCCTCTAGGAGAAAAAGGAAACAGCCCGCCTCTAGGAGAAAGCAAAAACCCAGGTTCTACTGGGAGCCAAAGAAAACCCCGCCTTAGTGAGACAAGGAAACGCACAGAAAGAACGAAAAAACACACAGAAAAACGAGGAAGTAAATCTGTAAAAATGTTCATTTGCGCTGTGAAGACACGGTCTTGGGGAAGGGACCGCCCCCCTTAACTGAAAAACAACAAACAAAAGCTCACACTTGTTCACTTCCCTGAGAGAGAGAATGCGGAACGGTGACGACGTGCGAAGGGCGAGGTGGTGAGTGATGTGAGTGAAGTGACTGTGAGTGAAGTGAGTGAGACCTTCAGTGAGTGACGTGAGTGAGTGATCGTGAAAGTGAGTGGAACGCCGTGAGTGCTGGTGACATTTTAGTGAGTGATGTGAGTGATGTGATGTGTATTAGGGAGTGAGTGATGTGAGTGATGTGAGTGAGTGAGTGACTGTGAGTGATGTGAGAGAGAGAGAGAGTAGAACTGAGAGATGAGATTGAGAGAGGAGAGACGACGAGAAGCAGAGAGAGAGATGAAGCAGACTGATGTGAGAGTGTGAGACGAGAGGAGGAGGGAGAGAGATGAGAGAGAGAGAGAGGAGATGAGAGAGAACGGAGAGAGAGAGAGAGTACGAGAGAGAGAGAGAGAGACTGGAGAGAGTTCGGACGCGTGAGAGAGAAGGACGATAGACGAGACCTCCCGAGAGAGAGACGAGAGAGAGCAGAAGAGCTGAGAGAGAAGAGAGAGTTTGTATAGACATAATGTATCAAACAGACACACCAATGGAAATTGTGTGTCTGTCGGAACACCACACGCACGCACGCACGCACCACGTACACGCCACACACCATCACCACACCACACACACACACACACACACACACACAAAGTATCAGACATATAACAAAATTTTCTAGTACAGAAAGGTCCAACACTACCAATACGTGGCAAAATGGTAATATTTCGACAACAGAACACCTAAACTAGGGTTCTGGGTTTATTCATTATTAAATGTCCCTTTTTTAATTTAAAAGCTACTCTTCTTATCTAATGTACTTGATTTAACCGGTGTTATCGACTGCCCGAGAATCAAGGAGGAAGAGGAGGAGGAGGAGGAGGGGAGGGGTTTTGATGGTCACCTGGAGGTGGAAACAATAAGAGAAACAAGAGAAACAAGAGAACAACAAAGCAAAACTAACAGGAGAAATGTCATCCCTTTGAGCCTCAGTATGTACGACACACGAACGATGGAAGAGGAAGAGGAAGAGAAGGAAGACAACGAGGGCTACGAGGACGAGGAAGAGATGAGCGCAAGAAGAGTGAGAGGGACGACAATAATGTGGCTCTTGAAGACGAGGAAGATAACAAGCGAATAGGAAGAGGAAGAGGGCCCATAAGAGGAAGGATAAGTTAGAGGGAAAGGACAAGGAGAAGGAAGAGGACGAGAAAGGACTCAGGGGATATGAACCACGTGAAGAAAAGTAACCCGGAAACTGGCTTTGTGTAGAGGTTTCGTCTCTCTCTCTCTCTCTCTCTCTCTCTCTCTCTCTCTCTCTCTCTCTCTCTCTCTCTCTCTCTCTGTCTCGCTCTCTCTCTCTTCTCCTCTCTCTCTCTCTCTCGTCTTCTCTTCTCTCTTCTCTCTCCTCTCTCTCTTCTCCTCCTCTCTCTCTCTATTTCAAAATACAACTTCTATTATGATATCACTTTTTATTAAATTATCCTTTAAATATTCCTCAACCTTTTATCCATCCTTATCCTCCTCCTGAACAATCCTTCCCTCCCTCCTTCACCCTATGTCCTATGCACTGAGAGAAGTCAATTAATTGGTACATTTTATTCGTGTTTCCATATAGTGCAAGACAAAGACTATTGAAGATATCTTGTTATTAGACGCATAGAGAGACCCATACTAATATTAGTTGGGGAGGGAGGGAGGGGAGGGAGGGAGGGAGGAGGGAAGGGAGGGAGGCAAGGGAAGAAGTAAGAAAAAATGGAGGAAGTTAAGAAGGAAGAAATTTAAAATAGGAGGAAAGGAAGAAGAATAGAAAGAGGCAAGAAGGTGAAAGGATGGAAAGAGAAGCGGGGAGAAGGATGGTAAGGAAAGGGAAGAGGAAGGAAGGGAGGGAGGCGATAAGGAGGGAGATGAAGTGTAGTAATATGGATTAAAAGTGACAGCAGTGAAGAGGTAAGAGGAAGAGAAAATGAGGAGGAGGAAGTTGGAGTTTATTAGAAGTAGGGAACTATCGGTACTGTACTAGTAGGACTGCTGACAAGACTGGAGAAAAAAAAACAAATGCGTAATAGAGAGCGAAGGAGAAGGAGATAATGATAACGACATGTGGGGGGGGGTTAGGTGCTTCTTTTAAGCGAAAGAAGCCGAGTTGGTGGGTGTTGAGGGAGGGAGGGAGGGGAAGGGAGTACACTAGGATGGGGGAGGGATGGGAGGAGGAGGGAGGGAGTGGAGGGAGGGAGGGAGGGAGGGAGGGGAAGAAAAGGAGATATAAAGAAATGAAAAAAGAATGAGGAAGAGGGGAGAGGGATTGTACTGGAACATGGAATGGAGGGAGAATGTGTGATTGAGGAGAGAGGAGCTGGAGGGAGTGAAGGGAAGGAAGGATAATGACGAGAAGAGAGAGAGAGAGAGAGAGAGAGAGAGGAGAAGACTCGGAGACGAGAGAGCTGAGAGATGAATATTGGAGGACAGATACTGAGAGGCTTCTGGCACGACGACGAGAGCAGAGACTGAGCGAAGAGAGATGCCACGACGGAGAGAGAAGAGGGAGGGACGATGGAGAGAGATGAGACGAGAGAGAGAGAGAGAGAGAGATGAGAGGAGAGGAGAGAGGAGAGAGAGCGACTGAGGAACGAGAGAGAGGAAACCGATCAGAGCGAAGAAGACGAGAGACGAGCGTACACCACACCTCAGTAAAAATTGGGAAACTGTGATGATATTCAAAGAAGTTCTCAACAAAAATTTTTAGGAATTATGATGATAAACAGTTATATATGGAAGAGGAGCATGGTGAAAAAAACTATATTTATAGTACAAAATTACCGAGGTCGTTAGGATATACTATATAAAATAAAAGATAATTTGTTGAATAGAAAAATTAATCATATTGTATTACAGATTGATATATTCCCATACTTACAATATTGTAATCTTATTTGGGGCTCAGGTTTTTTAAAAACTATATTACAGCCGTTTTACTGCTAACAAATAAAAAAGTCTTAGGATGATTTCAGGGCGGTAGCGACGTTAGCCATTCACACAGACAA
>JACEEZ010010002.1:382500-388437 GCA_016584305.1 Chionoecetes opilio | reverse complement strand
TTTTTCCCTTTTATCCTTTCCCCTCACAACTTGCCTCCCGCCCTGCACACCCTGCTTCACCCTGTATACACCCTGTCACAACACACTTACCCTATCCTTGCACATTGTCGCACCCTGCCCCTGCACACCCTGCCTCACCATACCCCTGCACACCCTGCCTCACCCTGCCCATGCACACCCTACACACCCTGCCTCACCCTGCCCCTGCACACCCTGCCTCACTCTGTACACCCTGTCCCTGCACCCCTGGCTCACCCTATCCTTCACCCTCTTCCCAAACACCCGGCAAACAACAGACACCTTCTACACCGCCTTGTTTCATTCCCTTCAAGGACACCACCCCTACAACACCCACCCTTCACTCTCCTATCAGGTACTGCACCAGCAACACCACAACACTACACGGACGCAACACAACGCCAGGTAAACAGTCAGGCAGGTACGCCTCCTACTTACCTGTTGCGACGAAGGCCAGGAGCAGCAGCACTTTGGGGAGTAAGCCAAGCATTATCCTTCCTCTCACGGCACCGCACGCACACACGCACACAACCTCAGACTAGTTTTTCAGGGAAAAACTACTAAATAATGACAACTACGTATTAAGATATTTCCTTACTGAAGCTAAGTCCAGAGTTTCACAAATTTACGTCAAGTTTCTAAAGTCAGCGTGGAAGGTGCGAGGAATCACCGCTTCTCTCTGTCAACGCTGCGCACTCGCCACGCCAACACCTCGCCACGTTAGTAAGTCCTCGTACCAAGGGACACACGCCACTGAGAGTCTGAGACTCACCACGGCCGCTAACACCCCGGCCATAGCTCGCTCCGCCCCCGGGACTCACATGCCAAAGGTTGCTATCCAAGGACACCCACACCTCCCCCATCCACACACCCTCTGCCCCTTACAGTGAGTCACCCATAAACCCATCCCACACCCAAGGGCAGAAGCACACCCGTTAAAGCACACCCACGCGTTAAGAGAAAATAAGCGGAAAAGAAAATGACATTAGACTCGACACTTGCCTCGGATGGACTGCTTCTAAAGGATAATGAAACGGAGCGAGGGTGTCGTTTGAGGCTTCGCTGTGTTCGGGGCGTTGAATGAACCACTTCCCGCCGCGTCCGAGAAAAGAGAGCGAGAGAGAGAGAGAGCGAGTAAAAGAGAGAGGGAGTAAGCGAGAGAAGGTAAACGAGAGAGGAGAGAGAGAGAGGAGAGAGAGAGGAGAGAGAGAGAGAGGAGAGAGAGAGAGAGAGAGAGAGGAGAGAGAGAGAGAGAAGAGAAAGAGAGAGAGGAGAGAGAAGAGAGAGGAGAGAGAAAAGAGAGAGAGAGAGAGAGAGAGAGAGAGAGAAGAGAGAGAGGGGGGGGGGGGGGACGCATTCATCCTCGTTCTCACCCCATCCAGAATAATAATAAAGCAAAGATGAAGAGCGTGAACTGCTACGAAGCGTAAAGAAATATGCAAGAAAAGGTACCAAGAGTTTCACGAGGCAAGAAAAGGGATGAAAAAGAGGAGGATTAAAGGAAGGGGAATGAAGGGACGACAGAGTGGAGAAAAAGGGCGTAAATCCCAAGAAGAAAATAATGATAAAAAAAAAAAAAGATTAAAATAACATTGAGAAAAAATATATGTGAAGAGGGATAAGGGAAGGAGAAAGACGGGGTGGGGGGTTACAGGGAAAAGGGAAAAAGGGGGGTAAATGATAGAGGGACTAGGGGGGAGAAACAAGTCTGGGAAAACCCGTAAAAAAAAGAAGAAAAAATTTAAGTTAAGTAGTCCAAAACAAAAAAAAATTGAATGAGTTACCAAACCAAAAAAAAAAAAACGGATGCCCCAGAATATTTAAACATCAACAAGTATTGGGAAGGCATTAGAAGCAAAGGTGACTTTTTAAAAACCAACTGAGCCACCCCGAGCGACTTGTGATTATGAAAAAGCTAGCCCTTACAGGTGATATTTACAGCTTGACTTTCTGGTCTTTAAAAAAGTTGACGTACAATTTGAATACAGGTACTTGAATTTTACTTAAAAGTCTTTATAGGTGTTGACATATTTACAGGTGTTAAAAGGGTTTTTATTTAAAAGTCAATTTATGGGTGTTAGATCATATTTCAGGTGATTTAAAAGGGTTTTACTAAAAAGCGATTTATGGGTGTACATAATATTTAAGGTGACTAAAGGTTTATTTAAAAGTCGAATATGGGTTAGATCATATTTACAGGGACTCACAAGGCTGTTTTTACAAGGTTAACGAATCTCTTCTCTCTTCTCCTTCTCCTTCTCTTCGCTCTTTTACCTTTTTCTTTACAAAAACTCTCCCGGGGCCCGGGGGGGTTTGTACCGGGGTCTCACCAGACGGGTTTTAAATTTTTTTAAAAAAATTTAGGGGGAAAAAATAGAAAAAGGGAAAATTACCAAGGGGGGAAAAAAAAACCCGAAAAAAAAACCAGGAAAGGGGGGAAGGGTTTCCTTTTTAAACAAGGGGGGGTTGTTTTGCTTTAAAAATTTTTTTTTTTAATTTAAACACAATTAAAATGGGCGGAGGTACGGGGACAGAAAAAATAGGCCCCACTCCTCAACCACTGGGAGGACTTCCAGTGGAACCCCCCATTTCAATTTGCAGGCAGGCCCTTTGGTCAAACCCCTTTTTTTATAAACTATCAGGCCCCTAAAACCCACCCTAAGGGTCGGGGGGTAGGGTAAGTTGGGGTTTGTTTGGTTTGAGGTTTTTGTATGTTGGGACCCCCAGTGTGGAGTTCAGGGTGGTGGGGACCCTTTCCCTGGCTTTTTTTTGGGGAGGCAGCAGTCAATCGGGCCCCCCACCCCGTTCAATCCACTGCGGTGTGACTTTCCAAGTAGGACGCCGGCACTTTAAGCCCCCGCAGCAGTGACCCTGGTATTAAATCCCGAGGTGGTCACTAAAAGGGCCCTTACTGAACCCCAGCCCCTCACAGGCAAAAGTTGTATGTACCTTTACTCGGGGGTTCTTGGGGGTTTGAGGCAATGCAATCTTTTAGCCCTGAGGAAGTTTTGGGGCCGCGAAAAAAAATGTATTTTCCGGAAAAAGCAACCGGGGATTTTTATGAATTTTTTAAACAGGCAAAAGATTTATTGTTTGATTTCAGTTGACGGCACCCTTTTTTTTAAAGTTTACAAAACACTTGTGAAGAAAAACGCTTTGTTAAAACCATTTTCCCCCGCTTATTTTTTTAAATCCCCTTGTTTCTAGTGACTTACCGGGGCTTTAGCGTGAAAAGTTTTCTGGGGATACTTTTTCGTAAAATCCATTTAAAGATTGAAAGGACTTTTCCCCCGATTTTAGGTACCTTACCTTCTTTTTGTAGGGGGAATAAGTTTTAAGTTTTTTGAACCGATTTTTTTTGTTTACGATTTATTTTCGCCAATTAGGGATCATTTTGGTTTCTATGCGCGTATTTTTTTTTTTATTTAAGTCCTTTTTAAAAAGGTGACCCGAAATGCACCAAATATTTTAGATGGGGGCGAAAAAGCGAGTTTAAAAAAAGGGGATAACTTTTTTAAAATTTTAAACTGAAAGTTCGTCCAATAAAGCCCAACCAAAATTTATTTGAGGTTTTTTTCTACCTCTTTTAATTGGTTATTCGGTTTTTAGATCTTTCGAATTATAAACGCCTAAATCTTTTTCTTTATCAAACATTTTTAGTTGGAAATCGTTCACACCCAACTTTTTTTGAGGGTTGTTATTACGAAGTAGTACAGACATTTGTCAAGGTGAAATTCATTTTCCCTGTTTTGACCCTTCTGTAGCGTGTTTAAGCGTTTGTAGAGTTGGCGCTGGATTTTGTAAGGCTATGTTTTTGATTTTGTATCAGCAAATTTTCGATATCCTGCATGTGATTCCCTCGACAATGCATTTTTGTATATTAAGAACAGGATAGGTCCCAGAATGATCCCTTTAGGAAAACCGATTTAAACTGGGGCCCCTCGAAGAATTTCCATTTTTTTACCACCCTTTGGTTCGATTGAAAAAGCCCGTTTTCTATCAATTTTAAAGAGGCCTTTATACCCCGAGCTTTTACTTTGTTAATAGAGCTTTTGAGGAAAATTTGTCGAACGCTTTTTGAAAATCGAGGTAAAACGGGCTATGCCCCCGTGTTTTCACATTTTTAAAAAAATATTGTAAAAATCAAGTAAGTTTGAGAGGCATGAGGTTTTTTTTTTAATCCATGCTGGAATTTTTTATTGTCATTTTTCTAAGAACTTTAACGATTTGTCTCTTTGATGGATTTTCCATTAATTTTCAGCAACAGATGTTAAAATGATTGGGCGATAGTTTCGGGCTGCGACTTGTTCCTTTTTTAAATATGGGTGTGAATTTTCTAGTTTTCCATCAGACGGTCATTTCCGGTGATAAAAAATTTATTAAATAAGATGGAAAGTGGTTTTTCTTTTCGTTCTTTTTTTCCCTTTTTAAAATGCGTGGCGAAATTTTGTCAGGGCCCGGATTTGTTAATTTTTAGTTATTATCGCGAGCAAAATGCACTTCCCGAAAGGGTTTAAAGAGCTGAGGAAGTACCTTTTTTCTGGGTTTTTGGGATGGGTTGATTTTGGTGTTTTCCATGGAAAACTGAGCAAAAAAAATTATTTAGAGTATCCGCCATAGAACTTCATTTCTGTGTGTTCGCCATTTTCCCTTTACAACGGGCCTATGGTGACGTCATTATTTTTTCCCTTTTAACATAGCGTAGAATTTTTAGGGTTTATTTTTCTCATTTTGGCAATACGTATTCAAAATTTTTCTTTCCTGCTTAATGAGTTTTTTGTATTTGTCTAAATTTTTCGTGAAACGCGTTTGTCGTCTTCATTTGGTTTCTTTGTGATTTTCTATGCACGCTTTTTAGCTGCAAGGCTGTCCTTGATTTCGCGGGTCCACCATTTTGGTTTAATGTTTTGAAAAGATCGCCTATATCGCATCGGTATTGAGGATTGTATTGCTAAGTTAAGCTTACCGGTGAATTCATGCCATGCTACATTTATGTCGTTACTTTCTGAGATAACATTCCAATCGGAGGAGGAGGAGGAGGAGGAGGAGGAGGAGGAGGAGCAGAGAAAATAGCGATGAGCAAGCTAAAGGATTAAACAATGCATGGAGGAGGACGACGAAGAGGAACAGAAGGAGGAGGAAGTGAAGGAAAGTGAATATTAGCTAAACAAAGTACTTAAAAAATATATTCAAATAAACAAAGAAATGCAAAGTGATATGTACAGTCACTCCACCTAAATCGCGAACACACAGGCTTCGGATCCTCTCCTTCCATTTCCTTTTCGTATTTTCCAATAAATTATCGTTCATATTCTCAAAGTCTGTACAATGCATTCCTCCTCCTTCCCCTGGGATGTTGTTAATCCCACGGGGGCATTCTCTCTCTCCTCTCGCCTCTCTCTCTCTCTCTCTCTCTCTCTCTCTCTCTCTCTCTCTCTTCTCTCTCTCTCTCTCTCTCTCTCTCTCTCTCTGTCTCTCTCTCTGTCTCTCTCTCTGTCTCTCTCTCTGTCTCTCTCTCTGTCTCTCTCTCTCTCTCTGTCACGTCACCTTTTTCTTCCCTCCCATTCTTCTTAAATTTCAGTAACCCTTTCTCCCTTTCTCCTTCCTCTACTCTTTTGTCTACAAGTGACTGCACATTTCCACTACATGCTTTATATATGGGTCCTGGCCCTGATATCTCCACTTAGCTTATAGGATGTAAATGGATCAGAAAGCCTTGCTTGAGGCACAAGAAGGATAAAGTTTTTAGCACCTCGAGACGTCACCTTATTAAAATGTCTTTAGTGGTTGGTTTGTGCAGGAGTTAAACCCATAATTACCAGATTAGCCTCTCTCTCTCTCTCTCTCTTCTCTCTCTCTCTCTCTCTCTCTCTCTACCACTATCTACCCATAATTCCTCTATTAATTATCTTCTAACTC
>JACEEZ010010002.1:370000-377500 GCA_016584305.1 Chionoecetes opilio | reverse complement strand
AGAACAAGAAGTAACGGATTCAAGCTGGAAAAGCGTAGATTTAAAAAAGAAATAGGGAAAAATTGGTTCACAAATAGGGTGGTGAATGATTGGCATGGACTCAGTAGACAGGTAGTTAGTGCGGAGTCATTAGGGAGTTTTAACCCCTTCACGCCCAGATCTTTCCTTTGCTATATCAAATCGTCTGTTGTCGAGCCATATAATTACGAAAAGTAACTGAATATACCAAATGAGTTAGTGGACAAGGATACTAAACAGGTCATATCTACAAAATATTGCTTATATATTAACAAAATCGTCTAATGGTACCCAAATTACAATATAAATTACGCTCCGGGCCTCCAGGGTTAAGGGAAAATGTTGGAGTCCGCACGAAAAGTGTTGAATCTTTTAGGCAAGTTCTCAGTCTTCTCTCTAACGCTATTAAAATAAGTTAAAATCGACCTCTCTCTCTCTCTCTCTCTCTCTCTCTCTTTCTCTCTCTCTCTCTCTCTCTCTCTCTCTCTCACTCTCTCTCTCTCTTTCAAGCTCGTCCTGGCGTGGTGGCGCTTTGTATAGTCAATAACCTTGTAGTTGGTACTTGCAAAGTGTCTAGATAGGATCAAAGTATCTTCTCTCTCTCTCTCTCTCTCTCTCTCTCTCTCTCTCGCTCTCTCGCTCTCGCGCTCTCGCGCTCTCGCTCTCGCGCTCTCGCTCTCGCGCTCTCGCTCTCGCTCTCTCTCTCTCTGCGCGAGTTGGAGGCAGGCACGATTGCTTGACCAGTGTGCCGGACAGGAAGTTGAGTATACAGGTCATCCCGCGGCAAATGATACTAGGTCATGACCCTGTCCGCCTTGGTCCTCTGCCAGCGTCTTCCTCCTCCTCTTCCTCTTCCTCCTACTCCTCCTTCATCTCCTCCTCCTCCTCTTCTTCTTTCTCCTCCTTCATTTCTTCCTCCTCCTCCTCCTCCTCCTTCTCCTCCTTCCTCCGTCTCCTTCATTTCTTTCTCTCCACGGACCCACTCACGACACACACACACACCCCACACACAACACACAACACCACACACACACAACGCACCACCACACACGCACACGCACACGCACACCACACAACGCACACCGCACCACGCACACGCACACGCACACACCAACACCGACACACACTACACAACGCACACCACCACCCCCCGACACACATCGACACATCACTCACTCACTCACACGACTCACACACACCCCACACCACTCGCACACTCACTCACTCACTCGCACACACACTCCACACAGACACAGACACACACACACGCCCCATCTCCTCCTCCCATCATCACCCACTCTCCTCACTCACTCACTCCTCTCTCTCTACTCTCCTCTCTCTACTCTCTCTCACTCTCCTCCTCTCTCCCTCTCCTCACTCTCTCCTCTCCTCTCTCTCCTACTAATACTAATAGTATCACTCATGACTCCTTTGTTCGCATAACTACCAAGAAGCACAAAATAAACGCCCACGTACCTCAGATTGTGAGCATAAATATCAGGAGGGAGAATACATTTTTTTTTATTAAAGTCACCACGCATTTATCTGATTTTGGAGGGAACAGTATCTCTCCTCTCTCCTCTGCTCTCTCCTCTCTCTGCTCTCTCTCTCTCTCTCTCTCTCTCTCTTCCTCTCTCTTCTCTCTCTCTTCTCTTCTCTCTCTCTCTCTTCTCTCTCTCTTCTCTCTCTAAGGCATACTACCTGTGTAGGTTCACGGCCTTTGTACTTCCTTTCTAATCTCTCTCTCTCTCTCTTCTCGCTCTAAATCCCTCTCTCTCTCTCTCTCTTCGCTTCTCCTCTCTCTCTCTCTCTCTCTCTCTCTCTCTCTCTCTCTCTCTCTCTCTCTCTCTCTCTCTCTCTCTCTCTCTCTCTCTCTCTCTCTCTCTCTCTCTCTCTCTCTCTCTCTCTCTCTAATAATATCATGACTCCTTTGTTCACAATAACTTAACAAGAAGACAAAAATATATAACCGAAGTTAGCTCATATTTGTGAGAAATTCTTTACGGGGGAGAATTTTTTTTATTAAACTCACCACGCATTTAT
Organism: Chionoecetes opilio; assembly: GCA_016584305.1. NCBI lineage: Eukaryota > Metazoa > Arthropoda > Malacostraca > Decapoda > Majidae > Chionoecetes > Chionoecetes opilio. The sequence continues at coordinate 375,439 of JACEEZ010010002.1, read as the reverse complement.
CAGATTATTTGGGAGGGGGAAAAGTATTATCGAAAGTCAACTCGTATAGCTATGTGTGTGTGTGTGTGTGTGTGTGTGTGTGTGTGTGTGTGTGTGGTGTGTCTGTCTGTGTCTGTGTGTGTGTCTTTAGGGAACTCTGGAACTCTCTTTCTGTTTCTATTTTTCCACCTTCCTACAACTTCAATATTTTCAAGAGAGGAGCAACAAGACACCTCCCGAACTAAATTGGCCCACCCCCCTTTTTTTATTCTCTTACTATCTCCTTTATAGGCACTGGCAACTAAGCAGACTTTTTGTTTCTTCTATGTTTCCCTTGGCCAGTCCTTTGTGATGTAAAATTGAATAATAATAATAATCCACATACACGCCTTGGATACATATCCAATACATACAATAACCAATGTCTAAGTAGTAGTAGTAGTAGTAGTAGTAGTAGTAGTAGTAAGTCCAATGTAGTAATAGTAGTAGTAAGTCTAATGTAGTATTAGTATATAGTAGTAAGTCCAATGTAGTAGTAGTAGTAGTAGTAGTAAGTCCAATGTAGTAATAGTAGTAAGTCCAATGTAGTAGTAGTAGTAGTAAGTACAATGTAGTAGTGGTATATAGTAGTAAGAGTAGTGTAAAAAAAGGAAATAAAATAAGAGTGAAATTGCTATAAAAGACAACTCGTCCTCGTATTTGTGTGTGTGTGTGTGTGTGTGTGTTGGGGGCGAGAGCACGTGTGTCGCCGCGTTCTCGTCACCTGAATACGGAATGAACGCTCTGGTGCAGCCGCTGAGCCACTTATCTTGAGTACCTACCCAGGGAGGGAGGGAGGCAGGCAGGCAGGCAGGGAGGGAGGGAAGGAGGGAGAGGAAACAGTGGAGGGAACAAGGCAGTGGAGGGAAGGAGGGAGGCAGTGTTCTTATCGCCTGCTGCTCTAGCCTGTGTTCGATGGTAATGGTGGTGGTGGCATTATTGTTATTATTATTGATATCATTGTCATCACTATTATCATCATTCATAATTTCATACGGCTGCTGGCCGTCCCGGGGTCTTTTCAACTCTTCCATGCTCCGCCCTTCTGATATAGCTACCTATATATGTAGTAGTAGTAGTAGTTATTATTGTTGTTGTTGTTGTTTTATAGTAATAGATATAAGTAGTGTTTTTCATCACTAATCGCGTGTTGTCTGTTCCCCCTGCAGGTTTCTCCACGTGGGGTCGGCGCATGGGCAAGAAGCTGGAGCAGCTGACGCGCGGGGAGGGCAAGGAGCACATCCACTTCCCGCTGGGCTCCACCCGCAGCCGCAGGAGGAATTACCGCCCCAACAAGGAGCTGGATCCCCTCGCCGGGGCTCCAGCGGGGGCGCGGGGCGTCAAGGCTGGGGGCCGACAGCCGCGCAAGACCAAGGTGGATCGCGTGGAGAGCATCCGTAACCTGTTCCGCCGCTCCCGCAGCTGGGATTCCGCCAAGGACCTGGACGACGATGTCCCTCCGCGGGGCGCGCCGCTGGGAGGCGAGCGAGGCGGGGAGGGCGTGAAGGGCGTCTGTGAGGACCCCGATAACGTGTACGAGTCCTTGAAGGACATGAGCGGCAGCGAGGGCGGCGGCGGCAAGGTGCTGTACCGCAGCGCGTCCACCTCGCAGCTGCCGGGCTGCGAGGCGGGCGTGGACTGTGAGGAGCGGGAGGACGTGGTCACGCCGGTGGTGGAGAGTGACGCCAAGGGAAGTGACGGGGAAAAATCTGCTCGTAAAGGACAGTTCCCGTACGCGTTTCTCAGATCCAGACTGTCCTCGGTCGCGGAGGAACAAGCGACCGCCAGGGACGAGTGTGGCGACAGCGGCCGCGGCACCGGCAGCCACTGCGGCAGCATCTCTGACGTGCGAACCTCATACTCGGAAAACTCTGATTCCAAGTCATCATTTTCGGAGAATTCTGACACAAAGTCCTCTTGTTCCGACTCCTCTTCGGACAATAAATGGTCCAGAGAAGGAGAGGAAGAGGAGGACGAGGAGGAGGAGCGCGCAGGGGCCCTGAGAAATAAGATGGCGAGGGAACGAGAACAAAGTGTTGTAAAGAAAGAGCAGGTCGCGGCCAAGCCTGCCGCCCGGGACGCCCTGTCGCCCATCCCCGCGCCTTCAGGCTTCGGCGACGGGGACTTTGTTGTGACGGTGCGGGTGGCGGGGGCGTGTCCCGGGGCGAGGGCGGGGGACGTGAGGACTTCCAGTGTGTACATAGAACGAGATTCTGGTCAAGACCCAGCGGGGGACGCCGTCGCCAAACCCAAGCCTCGGCGGCCCTCCGGGAAGGCGGCGGAGGGCGCGGGCATGTTGACGGACGAGGAGAAGCTGTTGGCGCAGTGCGGCGACTGTTGCCGCCACTGCGGGCACCTCCCGGACGCCCCGCCGCCCCCAGTGCGCCGCCGCCCCCGTACACAGTCTCGCAGCCACGTCCGTGTGAGCTGTCCTGTCACTGACGAGTCCAGCGACGCCCTCTACGAGACCATCTATCCCGAGGACAGCTTTATGCGGCGCGCCTCACTCGACCTGGACTGCCTCGGCTCTCGCCTGGACCGCGTGGACTGTTTCGATGCAATGAAACGCCTGGAGCCACAGAGCCGCGAGAGCCGAGCAGCAGACCTCCAGGCGGACACCAGGCGACGGTACTCGCGCTCCGCCTCGCTGGACCGCGCCGAGTCTTGGCGGTGGAGCGATGCCCTGCTGGCCGAGGAGGGAGACATTGACTGTACCTACAGCGAGTCGGGCTACCGGCGCAGAGCCCCCAGCCTAACCCGGCCGGGCCCCTCGCTCCCGCCCCCCTCCGCGCCCCCCCAGCCTCCCCTCGCCTCCAAGACCTTCCGCCTAGTGCGCCTGCTGAAGGAGGACGCCGAGGAGGGCCTGGGCCTGTACATCTCCGGCCAGAGGACCATGGGCTACCTGGTGGCGCAGATCATCCCCGCAGGACTCACGGACAGGTGGGTGGCGCGCAGCCTTGGTTTTTTGTTTTTTAATGTCACTCAGTATTGAGATCTAGAAACCAGTCGCCTGTATAGTGAGTCCCAGTAATGTTTTTTTGGTCAGCCTACTGGGAACACGCGGCCCTGATGTATAGATCATGCATGTCTGCAGATCAGTGTCTTGGCAAGCGTATTGAGGGAAGAACTACAACTAAGGGAAATGGGAACTTAATGTTTGGCATAAAGCTTTAAAATAGGTGAATAATTATGTTGAGAACAAATCAATACGAAGCCAAAGCAAGCAGGTTCAGATAAATAGAGACGATGACAAACACTGTGCGAGAGACCTTGAGAGACAGCTGAGCCTCGGGGCGGGGCGGGGAGCCTCGTGGGGCAGTAATGACAGGCGAGCCGCAGAGGGAGGCGAGGGAGGGAGCCGCAGAGGGAGGCGAGGGAGGCAACAGGGGCAAGCAGTTTGTATGAGTGTTCCAGCTTGCACCCAGACTGTCGCTGCAACTTTCAGCTGTGTTCATTGTTTTATCTACTTCAGAGTTTGACCTTAATCACATAAAAGCAGAGGACGAACGACCTTTAGTCAACATTAAACCTTTTATCAACAGTGCATAAGAACATAAGAACACACATAGACTGTTACAGACCAGATGACCTACTTGAGGCAGCTTCTTTTTAAGTATTTTTCATATAATTAGTTACAAGACAGGAATAACCGGGCCGCGGGAGCTGACGTTCACCCGGCAAGGAGGGAACAGTGAAAGTACATAATAGTATCGCGTGTATCAAAGGTGGAAGCTGCCTTGCGCCTGCCTCGGCCCGTCCTAGAAACCCGTTTGTTAGATCATAGCCGCGCACCGCCCCTCCCACCGCTACCCCCACCGCCACTCCCACCGCCTTGCGTTAGGTAAAGTGTTTGGCATGGCACCGTGTCCCCTGGTAGCCGTGCAGGAGTGGCTTAAGGCCGTACGGTGATATTTTCCGGCATCTTTTGGTATTTTGCTACCATTTGATGCCCGTAGTGGTGGCAAAAAATGTGCTTGTCGTCACACGGCGTTTCGGCTACGAACATCTTGTACTGGCATCTTCCGGGACCCGCGACCACACAAACACAATGGATCGTGCAAGAACACTTCGTCTGGCTGCTATCTATAGTGGTTGTTTTGGTCGCGGGTCCCGGAAGATGCTCATAACCGAAATGACATGTGACGAAACGTGCAATTTTTGTCACCACTACTGGCATCAAATGATAGCAAAATACCAAAAGATGCCGGAAAACATCACCGTGTGACACGGCCTTAAGATAGCGAAGGGCGCGGCATTGTTCCCACACAGGTGCATGGTCGGGGTTGTTGGCCGGGGAGCAGCGCGGCCTTGGGGACAGACGGACAAGCAGGCGGGCGCGGCGGCAGTGTCGGGTTTAGGGTGAAGAAAAAATACAACACTAAAAAGAATCCGATCCATTGTGGGGTGTTTACAATGTAGCGACAGAGAATGCGCGAACTCTACACCACAAACCTTTATTTCTTTGCCGTTTAGGAAGTAAAATGTAAATTGATCTAGAGTGTTTTGCTGCGATCACTGCTCTAGGTGGGCGAGAAATGTGAAGAGGTAAAGGAACACTGAAGACATGGCAAGTCAACCTAGGTATTTTATCTGATTTCAAAGAAGAAATTAAATGGCTGCGTCAGTTCGTGTGGCCGGTCTGGGAGTAACGTTACTTTGTAGCAGACCAATGTATGACTACTTTCTCGGGGAGTCCTTGAGAAGATGCCACTTGTAGGTATCTATCTATCTATCTACCTTTCTCTATCTATCTATCTATATTTCTATCTATCTATATTTCTATCTATCTATATATGTCTATCCATCTATCTATCTATCTCTATCTATATATATATCTGTATATCTATCTATCTATCTATCTATATGTCTATCTATCTGTCTCTATCTATCTATCTATCTATCTATATCTGTATCTATCATATATATCTCTATATCTATCTATCTATCTGTCTCTCTATCTATATATCTATCTATCTGTATCTCTCTCTCTATCTATATATATGCATTAATAAACATATATCCATTTATGAGCCTCTCCAAAAAATGTTCATTCAAATCGGGTGTTGTCAGGACAGTGTGCCCTGCGTCCGGGTGAGTGAGGGTGTAGCCGTGGATACATAAGAACATAAGAACATAAGGAAGCTACAAGAGGCTGTGAGACCTACACGACGTAGTTCCTGTTACTTAACACTACCTACATCCACCTTTCATCCCCATCCATGAATTTATCCAGCCTCCTTTTAAAGACTCCAATAGACTCCGCACTAACTACCTGTCTACTGAGTCCATTCCAATCATTCACTACCCTATTTGTGAACCAGTTTTTCCCTATTTCTTTTTTAAATTACGCTTTTCCAGCTTGAATCTGTTATTTCTTGTACCCTGGTTACTAGCCGAAAGAACTTTTCCTACATCGCCTTT
>JACEEZ010010002.1:362500-365000 GCA_016584305.1 Chionoecetes opilio | reverse complement strand
CTCTCTCTCTCTCTCTCTCTCTCTCTCTCTCTCTCTCTCTCTCTCTCTCTCTCTCTCTCTCTCTCTCTCTCTCTCTCTCTCTCTCTCTCTCTCTCTCTCTCTCTCTCTTTCTCTCTCTCTCTCTCTCTCTTTCTCTCTCCATGTGTCTCTTTCCCTCCTGTACCGTACGACCTTCTCTCTTTTTTTTTTTTACAGTCAGGAGCTTCTTTTTTTTCAGGTGGACTACTGAGAACTATCTTTGACTTTACAGGAATGTGTAGATTATTCCTAGCTTAACATACATACATGGGTTACTATTCTAATGTTATATTTCTCTTATTTCACTACTATTTCGACTCTCTCTCTCTCTCTCTCTCTCTCTCTCTCTCTCTCTCTCTCTCTCTCTCTCTCTCTCTCTCTCTCTCTCTTCTCTCTCTCTCTCTCTCTCTCTCTCTCTCCTTTTCCATCTTCTTGCTCCATCGAGACGCAGGGTGGAGGCATTGAAAGCCCTGTCATTCCCACTAACTGGTAAAAAGGCCTAGATTGACAGAGAGAGAGAGAGAGAGAGAGAGAGAGAGAGAGAGAGAGAGAGAGAGAGAGAGAGAGAGAGAGAGAGAGAGAGGAAAATAGGTATTGATCTCTGGGATATAAGCCAATAAGCATCACATCTCTGAATTTCCCCTTGCTTCTCTTTATGTTGTTATAGTTATTCTTTCTCCTGAGTGTTCAGATTCCTCCTGCAGTGTCCTCTCTTCCCTAACCTTCCTTTACATAGTTCATATAAGTAATGGCTTACAAGCCCAATAGTCCCTTCCCTATTCCTCCTTACTCAAGCCTCTTTTAATTTCGCCCCATACGCCTCCCTCTTTCTTGTTCCATCCAATACGCTTCTTCTCCCCTCTCCTCCTGTCTCCCTTCTTCTTCTTCTTCTTGTGACCTTTGACGCTAAAGGCCGTGTCATACGAGCGATACTTTCCGGCATCTTTTGGTATTTTGCTACCAAAAGGTGCCCGTAGTGGTGGCATAAAGTGCGCGTGTTGTTACAGGGCGCTTCGGCTATACACACTCTTCTTCTTCTGAAGTATATCTTCCTGCCAGAGTAGCGAAGATCTTCTATCTTAACTACTCTGCTTCTACGGGCATCTTCCGCGACCCGCGACCAAAACAAACACAATGGATCGTGCAAGAACGATCATGCGCGACTCCGCGTTTGCTGCCAAAAGATGCCGGTATCAGGCATCAAATGGTAGCAAGATATCAAAAGATGCCGGTATCAGGCATCAAATGGTAGCAAGATATCAAAAGATGCCGGTATCAGGCATCAAATGGTAGCAAGATATCAAAAGATGCCGGTATCAGGCATCAAATGGTAGCAAGATATCAAAGATGCCGGTATCAGGCATCAAATGGTAGCAAGATATCAAAAGATGCCGGTATCAGGCATCAAATGGTAGCAAGATATCAAAAGATGCCGGTATCAGGCATCAAATGGTAGCAAGATATCAAAAGATGCCGGTATCAGGCATCAAATGGTAGCAAGATATCAAAAGATGCCGGTATCAGGCATCAAATGGTAGCAAGATATCAAAAGATGCCGGTATCAGTGCAATTCAAAATGCCCACTCTGTAGCAAGATATCAAAAGATGCCGGTATCAGGCATCAAATGGTAGCAAGATATCAAAAGATGCCGGTATCAGGCATCAAATGTAGCAAGATATCAAAAGATGCCGGTATCAGGCATCAAATGGTAGCAAGATATCAAAAGATGCCGGTATCAGGCATCAAATGGTAGCAAGATATCAAAAGATGCCGGTATCAGGCATCAAATGGTAGCAAGATATCAAAAGATGCCGGTATCAGGCATCAAATGGTAGCAAGATATCAAAAGATGCCGGTATCAGGCATCAAATGGTAGCAAGATATCAAAAGATGCCGGTATCAGGCATCAAATGGTAGCAAGATATCAAAAGATGCCGGTTCAGGCATCAAATGGTAGCAAGATATCAAAAGATGCCGGTATCAGGCATCAAATGGTAGCAAGATATCAAAAGATGCCGGTATCAGGCATCAAATGGTAGCAAGATATCAAAAGATGCCGGTATCAGGCATCAAATGGTAGCAAGATATCAAAAGATGCCGGTATCAGGCATCAAATGGTAGAAGATATCAAAAGATGCCGGTATCAGGCATCAAATGGTAGCAAGATTCAAAAGATGCCGGTATCAGGCATCAAATGGTAGCAAGATATCAAAAGATGCGGTATCAGGCATCAAATGGTAGCAAGATATCAAAAGATGCCGGTATCAGGCATCAAATGGTAGCAAGATATCAAAAGATGCCGGTATCAGGCATCAAATGGTAGCAAGATATCAAAAGATGCCGGTATCAGGCATCAAATGGTAGCAAGATATCAAAAGATGCCGGTATCAGGCATCAAATGGTAGCAAGATATCAAAAGATGCCGGTATCAGGCATCAAATGGTAGCAAGATATCAAAAGATGCCGGTATCAGGCATCAAA
>JACEEZ010010002.1:320000-357500 GCA_016584305.1 Chionoecetes opilio | reverse complement strand
TAGGGAATCCCTCTTTTCCTTGGCCTTGGGCTTACACCATGACGCGGCGGCGGCGGGGTGTCTGAGGTCGTGGTCCACCTTGGCGTGCCGCCCATGCCCGTGACCCGTGTATGAGAACATAAGAAAATAAGGAAGCTACAAGAGGCCGCGAGACCTACACGTGGTAGTTCCTGTTCCTTGCCCTGCTGTCTCCTCCCTGCCTGCCTGGCCCGCTATAAGTATACTGCATTAGTGCTAACGCAGCAAAGAGCAGTTGTAAGCAATCAGAAATCACCAGAGAACGCAATGCAACCCTCGACACTGGCAAGCGTCGGGTGCCTTGGTGAGCTGCGGAGATGCTTTTCGTTCACCAGCGGACATGGATGGTGGTGGAGGCGATGGTGAAGCAGCAGCAGCAGCAGCAGCAGCAGCAGCGGTGATGTAAATATTGATTGTCATGGACGGACATTCTCCACCCACCACCGGAAGGGAGGAGCGCATCCAACTTTTTTTGTTAATACTATTTATTTGTCCATTTTTTATCATGTGTGTGTGTGTGTGTGTGTGTGCGTGCTCTGGTCTTCTACGGCGGGTATAGTGCCAGGTAGCCAGCCTATCCTTCGTCAGCGTCTATATACAAGGTTGCGTCCCCTCCTTCCTTCCTTCCCTCCGCGTCACCAAGATTGCCACTTAATGTAATGGTTCCCCTCGCAGCATACAGAACACTTGGCTTTGACGCCTCTGTTCCCTGGTGCGCTGTGGCGACCCTCAAGAGAAAAACCTCGTCCAGGTGAAAAGCCTCGCCTTGAAAGCGACTACGGCAGGGAACACTTGGATACGCCTCCAGGAAGACCGGATGAAAGAAACCGCCCGAGGGAGCGACGCGAGGCTGATCTGTTGTCTCTGAGACGCAGCGCTGGAAACATTCTACACAAAAGCAAAGCCTCAGTAAGCACCGATAGCGTAAAGGCTTGGACATATCTTGCTTTTAATGCTGCAGTCTTGAGGCACAGTGAAGAGCGGGGAGCATATTCCCTTTATCTGGAAGAGTATGTGGCGTTTACTCTTGAACACGTCAGGTTAGGTTGCGTTAGGTTACGGTTAGGGTAGGTTAGGGTTTCCTCCTATGGTTAGTTTCGGAGCTACAGCCAGGCGTCTTCACTCGGAAACCACATACTCGCATAGAGAACGGGAATATGCGGGTGGGGCGTCGCAGTATTTTCCCAGCAGTAAAGGGAGGCACCCGTGCGTGACCAGCACGTAGCTACACTTACTGATGGATGCGCCGCGTACCCGAGCTGCGATACATTGTTGTTTGATACACCACAGCGTAATCCCAGGCTGCAGGTTATGTCCAGTGACTGCTGGCGGGACCATCGTACACGCTGCATGCCGTGTATACACAAGAGCGGCTGTGCAGTATTGAGGGCAGCTGTTCACGAGTGTCTAAAACACACTGCTAATAAAATACTACGAGGGATGAAAGGTGGATGTAAGTAGTGTTAAGTAACAGGAACTACCTGGTGTATGTCTCGCGGCCTCTTGTAGTTTCTTTATTACCTCCGCCAACGAAGTTGGAGGGGTTATGTTTTCACCCCGATCTGTCTGTCTGTATGTTTGTTTGTTTGTTTGTTTGTTAGTGTACAGGATTTCTCGAAAAGTTACGAATAGATTTGGACCAAACTTGGTATACCAAGTGTATTTGGTATAAGGAAGAACTTATTTAATTTTGGATGAAATCTATTGACAACTGTTGCCATGGTAACCAATGAACGCATACCTCCTCGGCCGGAGGTATGCGCTCATACTGAGTGCAATATATATATATATATATATATATATATATATATATATATATATATATATATATATTATATATATATAATATATATTATATATAATATATATATAATTTTTTTTTTTTATGAAATCGAATCGCAACTGTTGCCATGGCAACCAATTGATGAAATATTCGGGCGGAGGTATGTGCTCTACTGAGTGCCCCCCCCCCCCCCCCCCCCCCCCTAGTTTTCTTATGTTCTTATGTACTCTGCTCTATTACAACACTGACGCACAGCACTGCTTTGGGTCCTCCGTCGCGGTAGTAAAGGGAAGGTCTTAATTAAGCGCATGCTATAAAGAAGTGACCCCGCCCCGCCCCGCCCTTTACCATCACGCCTTTCCTACTTACACCTCTCTCTCCTACCTCTCCCTACTACCTCTCTCTTCTTCCTCTCTCTTCTACCACTCTCTTCTACCACTCTCTTCTACTTCTCCCTACTTACACCTCTCCCTACTACCTGTGCCTGCCCTGCCCCGCCCTCCCGCCGGCCAGCCACCGCCGCTCACCGCCGGCTGGCCTCAACGACAGAGGTTCAAGGGGTGAAAGTGGACCTTGAGTCACGGCGCGTGGGGGAGGCAAGAAGCGAGGGGCGGCGCCTTGTAGGAAGCAACAGTTTTATTGCCTTGTGTGGGCACCGTCCCCCCCCCCCCCCCCCCCGCCCAAGCTCTCTTCCCCCCCCCCCCCCGTGGTCCAAGCTGCCCCCCCCCCCCCCCCCCCCCGTGCCCAAGCTGCACCCTGCATGTCATTGACGAGAGGGAAAATATAATAACAAAGAAAATAAGGGAGCTACAAGAGGCTGGGAGACCTACACGAGGTAGTTCCTGTTACTTAAAGGCCGTGTCACAGGGACACTTTTTCCGGCATCTTTTGGTATTTTGCTACCAAAAGATGCCCGTAGTGGTGGCGAACAAATGCGCGTTCGTCACGTCATGGCGTTTCGGCTACGAGCATCTTGCACGATTCATAAGTCTTGAATTGAAGAATACGATTGAAATTAATACGATTGAAGTCTTCTTGCACGATTCATAATGTTAGTTTTGTCAAAATTGGTTGCTGGTCCCGGAAGATGCCAGTAGAAGATGCTCGTAGCCGAAACGCCGTATGACGAACGTGCATTTTTTTGCCACCACTACGGGCATCTTTTGGTAGCAAAATACCAAAAAATGCCGGAAAAAGTGTCCGTGTGACACGGCCTTAAAAAACACTACCTACATCCACCTTTCATCCCCATCCATCAATTTAGCCAGCCTCCCTTTAAAGCTCCTTAATGACTCCGCACTAACTACCTGTCTACTGAGACCATTCCAATCATTCACCACCCTATTTGTGAACCAGTTTTTTCCCTATTTTTTTTTTAAATCTACGCTTTTCCAGCTTGAATCCGTTACTTCTTGTTCTACCCTGGTTAATAGCCGTGATATATACTGTATCTCCACCGGCGCTTTGTCTTTAACCCCTTGAGGCCCAGAGCGTAATTTCCATTGTAGGTAATATATGACGAGTACCATTAGACGATTTTTAGTGAATATAAGTAATATTTTATAGATATAACTTATTTAGTATCCTTGTCCACTAACTTATTTGGTATATTTAGTTACTTTTTCATAATCTTATGGCTAACAACATACGACTTCATATAGCCAAGGAAAGGTCTGGGCGTGAAGGGTTAAGGCTGGTGAACTTTTCTCTTCGTCTACGGAATGGATAAAAAAAAACTATTTATTCTTGTCATTGACACTTGACTTGTGTGGGTGACTAGTGACAGCCGATGACCTTCACAGTGACCACACACACACACACACACACACACACACACACACACACACACACACACACACACACACACACACACACACACCACACACCCCACACCACACCACACCACACCACACCACACCACACCACACCACACCACACGCACACGCACACGCACACGCACACGCACACAAACACGCACACTGACACACTCACCCACACACACTGACACACACACACACACACACACAAACACGCACACAAACTAGAGACGGAGAAGAAAATGACTCATTCTCTTTCTCTATAAGAAATAGGGAAAAACTGGTTCACAAATAGGGTGGTAAATGATTGGAATGGACTCAGTAGACAGGTAGTTAGTGCGGAGTCATTAGGGAACTTTAATTAAAAGGAGGCTAGACAATTTCATGGATGGGGATGAAAGGTGGATGTAGGTACTAGGTAGTGTTAAGTAACAGGAACTACCACGTGTAGGTCTCACAGCCTCTTGTAGCTTCCTTATTTTCTTATGTTCTTATGTCTCACGGCCTCTTGTAGCTTCTTTATTTTCTTATGTTACGTTCTTATGTCTCACGGCATCTTGTAGCTTCCTTATTTTCTTATGTTCTTATGTCTCACGGCACCTTGTAGCTTTTTTTTTTCTTATGTTCGTATGTCTCGCGGCCTCTTGTAGCTTCCTTATTTTCTTACGTTCTTCATAAAACCAGTAGCCAAGCCAAGGTAAATGAGCCAAGCGCTGTGTGTTATCCCGGTCCGTGAGTCACCGCAGACAGACCAGCTTGTCATGGAGGGAGAAAACATGGCCTTGACGGAGCAGGGAGGGAGGCGGAGGAAAACAAGAAGAGGAACAACACTTTTTCGTCATTTCACGTTGATTACGAGAGGTTCCCAGGGGCGGCGGGCGGGAGGGATGGAGGGAGGGATGAAGGTCGCGGTATGATTGGAGAGAGGGAAGGAAGCTCATCACTGCCCCAAGACAAGTGGTCCACCCCAAGGAACATAGAAGAGAACATAAAGCAGTAGTCAGTTGCATAGAGCATACAAGGAACATGGTACATAGACGCTACCGTAGATAACACTTTATTCGCCAGCTGCAATAATGTCGCCAGCCGCCAAATATTAAGAATTATAGCCTCACTACTGCTGTGTATGTGCCACTGAAGATGATACACAGTAGTTTATATCATGACTGTATAATCTACCCTGTTTCAGCGTTGTTTTATGCTTTGTATCTGCAAGTATAGACGCTTTCAAATTTCGCAATTTCTTTTTTTTCTTTTTTTCCGCGCGATGACGACGGCGGGAGGACACTCGGAACATAAACACTAGCTGGCGATCTTAGTGTAGGTCGCCACTCTGTTGATATTTTTGTAATTTGTTCATTTATAGCCATACTATGACACAGATGAAGACACAAAATGACACAGACTGTCTATAGTTATTTAATTTAGTTAGTACACTTAGTATTATCATTATCATTATTATCATTAGTATCATTATTATCTATATCTAGGTTAGGTAATGTAGCAGTAACAGTGGGAAGAAAATGACAATGGTAATGATGCTGCAAACTAGATATTGTCCTCCGTTTCCTTTGTAGAGAGGAAATTAAGTGAGTGAGGGATTCTCTCTCTCTCTCTCTCTCTCTCTCTCTCTCTCTCTCTCTCTCTCTCTCTCTCTCTCTCTCCTCTCTCTCTCTCTCTCTTTCTTTTTTCTCGCCCTCTCTCTCTCTCTCTTCTCTCCTCTTCTCTTCTCTCTCTCTCTCTCTCTCTCTCTCTCTCTCTCTCTCTCTCTCTCTCTCTCTCTCTCTCTCTCTCTCTCTCTCTCTCTCTCTCTCTCTCTCTCTCGTCCAAGGGCAGTGTCCGACGCCTTGATATTTGCTCTCGGCAGGACTCAAATCAACTTCCTTTTTTGCTTTTGGAGTGAAGTCTCGCGGGCGTGAGGGTTATACACTTAACTGAACAAACTGCAAGAAGCATAAGAACATGGAAGCGACAAGAGGCTGAGAGACCTACACGAGGTAGTTCCTGTTACCTAACACTACCTACATCCACTTTTCATCCCTATCCATGAATTTATCCAGCCTCCCTTTAAAGCTCCCTAATGACTCCGCACTAACTACCTGACTACTGAGACCATTCCAATCATTCACCACCCTATTTGTGAACCAGTTTTCCCTATTTCTTTTTTAAATCTACGCTTTTCCAGCTTGAATCCGTTACTTCTTGTTCTACCCTGGTTACTAGCTGTAAGAACTTTTCCTAACTCTCCTTTATTGTATCCCTTTATCCACTTATAAACTTCTATCAAATCGCCCCTTACTCTGCGCGTCTCTCGAGTGTCTTATGTTCTTCTTATGTTCTTATCAGGACACCGCGCCGTTGTGTTGTGAGCGTTGCCTTGGCCGAGTGATGGATGTGATAGGCTTGTAATAGGTATTGCCACCCACGCTTGCCCAGTAAGGAAAGGCAACTTTTTATGTATCTATCTACTATTACTACTACTACTTCTTCCGTTACTACTACTACTACTTCTTTCACTACTACTACTATTTCTACTACTACTACTACTACTTCCACTACTACTATTTCTACTACTACTACTACTTCCACTACTACTACTTCCACTACTACTACTACTACTTCCACTACTTCCACTACTGCTACTATTTCTACTACTACTACTACTACTTCCACTACTACTACTTTCACTACTACTATTTCTACAACTACTGCTACTACTACTACTAATACAACTACTACTACTACTACTACTACTACCACAACTACTACTACTACTACTACTACAGGGTGGCTGGTGCGTGGAGGAGGGAGGAGGAGGAGGAGGAGGCAAGTGTGTCCTGGCTGCGGTGCTATGATCAGGAAGTGACCAGAAAGATGGATGCCAGGTAGTTAGTGAGGAGTCAATAGGGGGCTTTAAAAGGATGCTGGATCATTTTGGAATTTTCGCCTCGTTAAAAAAAATAAAAATATAATGAGTGTTCTCAGGGACGTGTATCTTAGCTCTCGCGGCCTCTTGTAGCTTCCTTATTACCTCCGCCAACGAAGTTGGAGAGGTTATGTTTTCACCCCGATCTGTCTGTCTGTCTGTCTGTCTGTTTGTTAGTGTACAGAATTTCTCGAAAAGTTACGAATATATTTGGACCAAACTCGGTATACCAAGTCTATTTGGTATAAGGAAGAACCGATTTAATTTTGGAAGAAATCTATTGGTAACTGTTGCCATGGCAACCAATTTATGAAATATTCGGCCGGAGGTATGCGCTCATACTGAGTGCATATATATATATATAATATTATTATATATATATAATATATATATATATATATATATATATATATATATATATATTTATATTTTATATATTATTATATATGATAAATAATAGTAATATATTGATGAATATCGGGCGGAGGTATGCGCTCTACTGAGTGCCCCCCCCCCCTTAGTTTTCTTATGTTCTTATGTCTTTATACCTTATGAAATCTCGAGAAATAAAATCAAAGATCAAAATGTCTATAGTTGTTTGACAGAATAACTAAGGCGTGTGTGTTAGGGACGGGCGGCAGAACTCAATTTTTTTTTTTTTTTTTTTTTTTTTATTTGTTTACGTTGAAGCCTATAGCGTCTGTAGGCCGTTATTATAAACTTATTATTTAATATACTATAGGAGTAGCCGTGTGTCTGTCTCTGTGTCTCTGTCTGTCTGTCTGTGTCTGTTTTGGGTAGCCGAAACTATAAATTCTATTTTGATGAGAGTAGGCTCACAAAATCGCAAATAAATCGTAGGTGGTAAGCGACTTGGTCCCATGTCGGTTGGATCATTTTGAAGGGGGGGTTTCAGGCTAAAAACACTTTTCAGAGATTAATTACAGGAATAAACTCTGCGGTAGCGTTTTGTTATAGGAATATACCTATATGTACTAATGAGTGTTGTGTTCCCAGGGACGGGCGGCTGCGTGTGGGGGACGAAATCATCAACGTGAACGGGCGGCGCCTTCGCGGGGTGTCCTTGGAAGAAGCCAGGCGCGTCCTCCGCCACACGCCCATGGAGGTGGACATTGTGGTGGCCAGGGAACCCTCTCACCCATGCCACGCCCACGCCCACGAGTCCCTGTACTCAGACTTTGACGTGGCATCTCTGGCTAGCGGGCGTGTTGACTCCCGCGTGGAGGCCCGACTTGACTCCCGCGCTACCGAGGACGGCGACGACGACAACCCCATGGACGACGACTGCGCCTACTCCCACGACGAGGCTGAGGACGACTTGCATGACGACTTGGCGGGCCTCAGGTATCACTCTTGCCACTCTGACCTGTGTGACCTGACAGGCTGTAAGGCAGACGTGGAGCCTCCCCAGCCCCTTACTGCTCGTCGCGCCTCCTCCAGGGAACTACCAGACCTCCCCGACCTGCCTACCAGTGGTCGCCGGTGTGCCCAGGACTCCCAGGACTCTTGTCAGGCTGCACAGTCATCCTATCAGCCAGTAGGGGATGACGGGGAGGGCCAGAGGTGCTGTGGCGGGGCAGGGCGGCGTGGGAGGGGGAAGGAGGAGGGCGTGGTCACAGCCGTCATGGTGCGCACAGTGTCGGATTCCTCCTCAGGTGAGTGTAGTGTTCCCGGGGTTGTATTACCTTTTAATCACAATAGTAAAGCATCTTTGTCTAACTCAGAGTCTGATTTACCTTCAGGTTCAGAATGAAAGGCTAATTTATTTACCAAAACTTAAAATGAAAAGCTAATTTATTTACCAAAAACTTATTTTTTCCTCTGTACATTTACGTTGCTCGAGGATTACTGATTTACAGGAGCTGCTTGTGTTTTGAAGTGTTGCCTTGTGTCTTGCAGCCTTCATTACTTATCCCCCCCCCCCCCCAGGCGAGGACGAGCCCCGCCGCCTGCTGCCCCTGCTGGAGGACGGAGTGTTTGGTGACCGCCCGCCCTCCCAGGCCTCCCTCGGGCTGAGCTCGGCGTCCTCGGTGCACAGTGCTGGCGGCGCGGGCAGGTGCAGCAGACAGGTGAGACTGGCCACACATAGGTCACATTTATCCCCTTGAGGCTCAGAACGTAATTTCCATTGTAATTTGGGTACCATTAGATGATTTTAATGAATATAAGCAATGTTTTATAGATATGACCTGTTTAGTATCCTTGTCGAATAACTTATTTGGTATATTCAGTTACTTTTTATAATTATATGGCTCTACAACAGACAAATTTTTATATAGCATAGGAAAGATCTGGGCGTGAAGGGGTTATGCTTCAAAAGATGACCTGCTTATAAGTACATCTGATGGGGTGCCTTTAGTGAGCCTCCAGCCTAGAACAGATTCCTGTGTTATTAGCCAGACTGCAAGGCTAAAAGATTAAAAAAAGAAATAGGGAGAAACTGGTTCACAAATAGGGTGGTAAGTGATTGGATCATTGGAATGGACTCAGTAGACAGGTAGTTAATGCGGAGTCATTAGAGAGCTTTAAAGGGAGGCTGGATATTTTCATGGATGGGGATGAAAGGTGGATGTAGGTAGTGTTAAGTAACAGGAACTACCTCGTGCAGGTCTCACGGCCTCTTGTAGCTTCCTTATTTTCTTATGTTTACTACTACTACTACTATTCTGAATCTCCTTCTCCTCCTACTACTACTACTACTGCTACCACCACTACTACTACTACTACTACTATTTCTGTTCTTATTAGATTATTCTTACTATAGACAGTGTTATGGATGGGGATGAAAGGTGGATGTAGGTAGTGTTAAGTAACAGGAACTACTTCGTGTAGGTCTTGCAGCCTCTTGTAGCTTCCTTATGTTCTTTATGTTCTTCTGCTAACACTCTGATGGCTTGCAGGTGTCACAAAGGAGTCAGCGTTCCTCCTCCACCTCCACGCTTCCACGCAGACCCAAGTCTCTCCATCTGTCCTTCCACACGGTGGTCTTCGAGAAGGGTCTGGGCCGGAAGGGTCTGGGCTTCTCCATCGTTGGGGGGCGGGACTCCCCTAAGGGCAACCTGGGAATCTTTGTCAAAACTATCTTCCCCAATGGCCAGGCGATGGAGGAAGGCACACTGAAGGAAGGTGGGTGATACTCTACGTCCTGTGACCCCTGACCCTCACAATGTTCCTCCTCACTCACCTTAACTCAGTGTATATTCACTTGCTACTTTCCATAGTGACAGGGTGAATGCATCCCTTAACTCAGTGTTCAATCACCTGCTACATTCCAAACACAGTATTCAGGGCCTCGGCCAAAACCAGGATGTGAATGATCTGCAAGTGAGAAGAAAGTTTTGTGTAAATCTAATACCTTCCTTTAACCAAGTTCTTCTTGAAACAACTGTCGTGATACACTTAGCAAAGTGGGACTGCCTGTTGTGTCTTTATTTGCATCAAGCCCTTATCTGTCCTCGCAGGGGACGAGGTCTTTGCCGTCAATGGGGAGAGTCTGGCCGGGGCGAGTCACTCCGAGGCCATCGCCATGTTCAAGACAATACGCTCCGGCAAGGTGGTGATGCACGTGGGCCGGCGCACTCACTCCAAGACAAGGTGAGACTACCACTGCACCATTTTATTCCTCTTCTTCTTTCTGTTTAACGTCAGTGTTTCCCACAATGTCTTATGAGGTGAGACGGCCGATGATACGCTTCCAACTATCTCTATCCATTGCCTCAAATTTTTGCAAACCGACTTCCCGGTGCTACAAAGTGCTGACATTTGCCCAGTGTGAACCCCCCTCTGCCTGCCTCATGCATATCAATTAGACTGCACAGTAACCAGCGGTACTTACTTTAAGACTCCACAAACTTTTATCCTGCAAATCTTCAAATATTTTCTTTTCTTTTCAGAGCACAGAAAACCAAGTCCTTTGATGATCTAGACAGGTGCGATGAGTAAGTCACACACCTACAAGGGTCCACAAGTCAGCATTTTTGCCTAAGGTATGGATACCAGTGGATTTTAATGTCCTAATAATCAAAGTTTGATGTCTTATGAGTAGGTTTTATTTATACTGTATCATATTTAGCCCTAGACGCAGTAAACCAAAGATACTTCACAGGCAGACTTTATTCTTTGTGATGTAATAAAGATACTCGGCTGGATATCAGATGAACTGTATTTTAGACGTGTGTGTGTGTGGACGTCCGGGTGTGTGTGTGGACGTCCGGGTGTGTGTGTGGACGTCCGGGTGTGTGTGTGGACGTCCGGGTGTGTGTGGTGTGGACGTCCGGGTGTTGTGTGTGTGGACGTCCGGGTGTGTGTGTGTGGACGTCCGGGTGTGTGTGTGGACGTCCGGGTGTGTGTGTGGACGTCCGGGTGTGTGTGTGGACGTCCGGGTGTGTGTGTGTGGACGTCCGGGTGTGTGTGTGTGGACGTCCGGGTGTGTTGTGTGTGGGACGTCCGGGTGTGTGTGTGGACGTCCGGGTGTGTGTGTGGACGTCCGGGTGTGTGTGTGGACGTCCGGGTGTGTGTGTGGACGTCCGGTGTGTGTGTGGACGTCCGGGTGTGTGTGTGGACGTCCGGGTGTGTGTGTGGACGTCCGGGTGTGTGTGTGGACGTCCGGGTGTGTGTGTGGACGTCCGGGTGTGTGTGTGGACGTCCGGGTGTGTGTGTGGACGTCCGGGTGTGTGTGTTGTGGACGTCCGGTGTGTGTGTGGACGTCCGGGTGTGTGTGTGGACGTCCGGGTGTGTGTGTGTGGACGTCCGGGTGTGTGTGTGTGGACGTCCGGGTGTGTGTGTGTGGACGTCCGGGTGTGTGTGTGTGGACGTCCGGGTGTGTGTGTGTGGACGTCCGGGTGGTGTGTGTGGACGTCCGGGTGTGTGTGTGGACGTCCGGGTGTGTGTGTGTGTGGACGTCCGGGTGTGTGTGTGTGGACGTCCGGGTGTGTGTGTGGACGTCCGGGTGTGTGTGGACGTCCGGTGGTGTGACGTCCGGGACTTGTCATGCGTCAGTGTGTGTGCCGAGTACAAGCAAATGTCCGTGTACCCCCATCAATATTGTAAATTAGGAAGTACATATATTAGGGATATTAATATTTTGCATATTTATATACAACTTTTAATACAATGTCTATAATTTACAAATCGAGAAATTATTTCATACTGACATGACATCTTAGCCCCCCACCAGCTAATAGACACAGGCTCATGGTATACAAATGAGGATCGTTTTTATTCTTGTCACTAGTGTACATAATTGTGTATATCATTATCTTAAGAGATGTTGAATACACCGTACCCTCACCACTGTACGGCTCATATCCAGCTTTAATAAAGTCTTTTTACCAACCCTGCTCCTGAGATACCCATCGCACGTAACCCTGATTTGCACGCCCGGTGGTTTCCTGTGCCTGGCCAGAGTGCAAACATTGACCTTAACCCCTGGAGACCCAGAACGTAATTTTCATTGTGATTTAGCTACCATTAGACAATTGTTAATGAATATAAGCAATGTTTTTATAGATATGACCTGTTTAGTATCCATGTCCACTAGCTGATTTGGTTTATTTAGTTACTTTTTATTAATTTTATGGCTAACAACAGACGATTATTATAGCCAAGGAAAGATCTGGGCCTCAAGGGGTTAACCAGAACCACGAATGTGTGTGTGAGGGAACTCTAATGGGCCCGTTTCCAGGATTTTGAACAGAAGACGCATGGTAACTGTGGGTCATCACAGCTGACCATTTCTTGTCGTCATTTTGGCTGGCTGGATGCACTGTCATCAGGCCTGGACCAACAGTTACCACACGAGCCATGTCCCCTTGCTGCTTACTGATTGATATTTGATGCCAGAAGGGAATATTACAGTACTTCTTAATTTCAGCTGTATTTTATCATAGTTAACCATATTATCAGGTAAACATAGGCATCATTTTAAGCAGGAGACCTAAAGATAGAATAGAATTTTCGCCTCGTTAAAACAGACTATAGCGACACCTCGTTTTGTTGTACCGTAGATAACACTATAGTCGCCACCTGCAGTGATGTCACCAGCCGCCATATATTACAAATTATAGCATCACTACTGCTGTGTCTGTGCCACTGAAGATGATACACAGTAGTTTATATCATGACTGTATAATCTACCCTGTTTCAGTGTTGTGTTATGCTTTGTATCTGCAAGTATAGACGGTTTCAAATTTCGCTACTCAGTTTTTTTTTCGGGCGACGACGGCGGCGGCGGGAGGACACTCGGAACATAATCTAGCTGGCGACCTTAGTGTAGTCCCATTACCAACGTCGCCACTCAGTTTTATTTTTGTAATTTGTTCATTTATAGCCATAATAAGACACAGATGAAGACACAAAATGACAGACTCTCCAGATAGCCCCTTCTAACTTTCCTGAAATCATGGATGTAGAAATGTAAGTATTAACGCCACCACACGTCTGTAAATAAAAAGGAAACTTTGTCCTGGCGACTTTAGTGTTATCTACGGTACTACTATCTATTAAAACTATTTGATTGACATAACATTTTTTGTATACTTTTCAGGCAAGACTTTTACATCACAAAAGTAACAGCAAAAGTACATCAAAAATCCAAACAAAATAATATGACCAATGTTATTTTTTTGCTATGTATAAACTGTATATCTATTTACACTCCAATTGGGAACTTTTAGGTGACTAGCAAGACACAAATTATGACTCGCCGCACCCTCACTGGTAAGAAGGTTCCCGGTCACTTGGATTTCTTGTTGTTGAGAATGTGAAGGTATTTGCCTCGGGTCATCTCCTTGGCCTCCTCTAAGCCCAGCTGGTAGGCCACATTTTGCAGCTTCTTCACTTCCTCAATGATCTCCAGAGCAGTGAGTAACCTGAACTCTGAAAGGTTGTAGTTTGTCAAGGGAGTGACATTACCGAAAGTCTGTTATATCCGAGGGATCTGAACTTTTCACATAACAAACTTTGTTAGTTATACGAGGTGAAAGTTCACTATTTCCGACCATTTCCGTGCATAATGAACTTTGCTTGTTACATTATATGAGAAGCTTATTTCAGAAAGTTGATAAGCGCCATCAATAAAAAACTAAGAAAATGGCTTCAAAATGTTTCAATGTTCAAAAGATATGACATTTTGAACATTGAAACAGTTTGAAGCCATTTTCTTAGTTTTTTATTGATGGCGCTTATCGACTTTCTGAAATAAGCGCCTCATGAAAGTTTGCATACTTACGTACATGCAGCCATCACAAATACTACACGCACACAGGGAAATTAAAACAGTACTACGTGGCGAGGCACGGGAGGACGTGAGAGAAGGTGTTTAGAATCGGGTGGACAAAGCTAGACTGTTAGACTGTTAACCTTAGACATCAATTATTTAAAATATTTTAGCTTGTTTATATCAACAGAATTTGTACTAAACATTTTTACAATAGCAAAAAAAAAATGGTTACCAGTGATCCCCAAGCAATCTAGCAAGGAACTGGGGCTATCCTAGAATTAGTACTGGTTAAAAAGAATATATATACACATGATCAATCGGCTCAATACTTTTATTAGAAAAGAAAAAAAATGAAACATGGATTTCAGAAACCAAAAATTTGATAAAATGTGTTTGGTAAATAAGTGTTGTAACATTTGAGTGGGCGACTGAAGACGTTGAAGCCTATAGCGCCCGTAGGCTATTATGTTTCCTTCTTGAGGCCTCGGGTGGTTGGCCCTGCACATTCTGGAGGGTCGTGATGGTTGGCCCTCCGCCCGTTGGTGGCGCAAGCTGGATTTTTATAGTGACACCTGTGATGTTATAGGTCAGGGGTAGGGAACCATTTTACTACCAATACTTAAAGATCGGCCTGCTTTTTTGGGGCGACGAGAACCCTACGTGAATTATAAGTGTGTCCCGTCATCTGTGTGTCCTATCCGTCCCATAATGGACATTTTTGTCCCTTAAAATTTACGTTAAAAGTATTATGCATGCACATAGTAACAATTTATGTTGGTATGAAAAAAAAAGCTCCTAGATTTATTGGATTTAGAGTCTCGTCTGTGGTTGCCTTGTCAGGCCCGGACCCAAGGGTTGTGCGGGCCGGACGTTCCCCACCCCTGTTATAGGTGAAGGCCCGTTTGACTCACTTGCATGCGTGAAACCCACAAGGAAAGGAAGGAAAAGGAACCACTACTCTGAGAACACTTACGATACAGGAGGTTGAAGTCCTGCTCCTCCAAGTCCAGGTTCTGAGTGCCCGGGGACAGCTGGGGCGACAGCAAGGGTGCAAAGTCATACACTCCTGGCACTGTGCAAACATAACATAACAACATAAGAACATAAGAAAATAAGGAAGCTACAAGAGGCCGCGAGACCTACACGAGGTAGTTCCTGTTTAATTTAACTAAGCTTTAAGATGTCATAACGGAACACACTTTTAAGCTTTAAGATGTCATAACGGAACACAACTTTAAGCTTTAAGATGTCATAACGGAACACAACTTTAAGCTTTAAGATGTCATAACGGAACAACTTTAAGCTTTAAGATGTCATAACGGAACACAACTTTAAGCTTTAAGATGTCATAACGGAACACAACTTTAAGCTTTAAGATGTCATAACGGAACACAACTTAAAGCTTTAAGATGTCATAACGGAACACAACTTTAAGCTTTAAGATGTCATAACGGAACACAACTTTAAGCTTTAAGATGTCATAACGGAACACAACTTTAAGCTTTAAGATGTCATAACGGAACACAACTTTAAGCTTTAAGATGTCATAACGGAACACAATTTTTTATATAAGAACATATATAACATAAGGAAGCTACAAGAGGCCACGAGACCTACACGTGGTACATCTTTTTACTTAACACTACCTACAATATTGTCCTACATCCACCTTTCATCCCCATCCATGAATTTATCTAGCCTCCTTTTAAAGCTTCTCCCTGGAAAATTTAACCTCCTCCTTCCAACAAATCCACATCCTGCATCTGATCTAACCATCCTGCTGTAACATTCCGTTCCTTCCCCTTCCCTCACCGTATTGCTTTTTCTATAACCCTGACCCTTTTTATGCTTTGCCATAGTGCCATATGACCTCTGATGTCTGGCACATTCACCTTTTTGGCATTAAATCAATCTATCAATCCTTTCAAAGCTCCCTAATGACTCCACACTGACGACTGAGTCCATTCCAATCATTTACCACCCTATTTGTGAACCAGTTTTTCCCTATTTAAATTGTGAAAGATAGCCGTAAAACATCCACTCTTGCAGTCTGGTAAACATGCTGAAACAAGGTGAATCCCTGAAGGCCGGGATATCCCCCACACACTACTTAACTGCAGGAACCAATGATTACAAGGGAAAAAGGTACTGACCATATAATAATAATAATAGTACCTTTATTATCACCTGGAGGCATAGGGTGAAGAAGAAAAAAAAAAAAAAAAAAAAAAATTACCCCTTAGTACTTGAGCAAAATATGATCATTCAAGACTTTATATTCTTAGTTCTGAAATCTCGAGTTAAATGGGACAAATCAAAGGTTTCCCAAATTAATGCATGCTCACAATGGTAAACTATGTGTGTGTTCATTCATGCATTTATAGTATGTGTACTAAGACTACTTATACCTAGAGGAGGAACAGGATATGATGGGGGAGTATTTGTTTAGAGATGGGAATGTGGAAGAAGCAAAAGTGTCCAACAGTTTTTTAGATGACCAGAGGAAAGAGAGAAAGATATTAAAATATAGAATAAGAGAAGACAACTAACTCAAGACCCAGACAGCAAGAAGAAACACGTCAGGGAGTGACCATGAAAAAGGCCAGACTCCCGACCCACAACTGTACTGATGGAGAATGTGCCAGACATCAGAGGTCATATGGCACTATGGCAAAGCATATAAAGGGTCAGGGTTAAAGAATAATAGTGAAACTGAGGGAAGGGGAAAGAACGGAATGTTACAGCAGGATGGTTAGATCAGAGGTAGGATGTGGATTTGTTGGAGGAAGGAGGTTAAATTTTCCAGGGAGAAGGAGGGGCATTCCGGGAGAATGTCCGCAAGGCAGGGAGGTCGGGAAAGGGTGGAACTGGAACGGGCAGGAGTAAGATGGGGGCAGGATATTAGGTCATGTTGGACAGTGAGAGGGGCTTGACAGGGTGTGCAGAGGGTTGGGGAGGAGCGTGACATGAGATAGGAGTGTGTGAGGTTGGTATGGCAACTGTACTGACGAACTGAATGAGAATCACTTACTTTGTTCCGGCCATAAGTCTGGACTGGACCGGTCCAACTTCTCCAGACTCAGAAGGGACGGTTCCATTTCTGCTAAAAAAGAGACGAATCACACACTATGAACAACTAAGGATTACAGAAAAAGTTACTTATTTGCATGAATATTTGACCAAGGGTATGTAAGTCTTGGCCCTATTTAGAAGTTATTGATTTTAATTTCTAGGTAGGTCTCACGGCCTCTTTTAGCTTCCTTATTTTCTTATGTTCGAAAGATGGTGTATTCCTTGAAACACAGCCACTGACCTAAGCTGTTCCATCTACCACTAGTTGCCTGTCCTCTTAACAGTATTCTGCCTCAATTCATCTTATTCCCACAAACAACCAATTAGATATATACCTGTGGAGTCAGTGTGCGGCCTCAAGTATTCCTCCACGTTAAGTATGGACGAGGCAGAGAACACTTTACTTTCCGCTTGAAACTTCCCTCCGTCAGCCATGTTTGTTTACTTCCCACGCCTCCCCTCCTCCTCCTCCTCTCCCTTCATATTTTATCCTTAAATGGCTACTAAACTTCACAAATGAACCCTGCCTCCTATAGAAACAGCAACATTAATTAACAAGAGTTTTCAATAGGCATATACAACATCGATAAAGAAGGAACTAGTAGGAGAACAAGACTGGTTTTGTTGGTCATTGTACACCGTAGCGAAGAGGCAAACACCCACACGCCACCTGTCACTGGGAACTATTTTGAGTCTGACAGCTAAACCATGTGTTAATACGTATTGCTATTTCACCATAAGGAACCATAACGAATACTAAGCACGGTACTCATTCCTAAGCAAGAGTGTTCAGTTCACTGGAGATTAACAGGTCCAAACGTCTTAAAAAGTCCATTCTTGAGAACAACAAAATATCACGTACGCTTGCAACGTTTTATAGACGGGAACGTTTTTATAGTGTCAGTGTGTCAGCCAGCTATCCTGATGCAGAAGTGTGTGCGTGTGTCAGTGTACAAGGCGTGAGGGTCCCATTACTAGTGCCTTTAAGAGGGAGTCATATAGTGTACCGTAGATAACACTTAAGTCGCCACCTGCCCTAACGTCGCCAGGCGCCATATATTCGAGATGTGTTTTCCTTCAGCCTCCTCAGACTATATTGCCGCGCCCCGACACACCCTTAAGGCCAAGACAACAGCCGAGGCAAGACTACAGGTACGTGACTGCCAGGGTGTGGACTCACTGATGGAATTATATAGCTTTGGTTACATTGATTTAGGTCATTGTTTACTGAGTGCTGGTCTATTGCTCATCTATTGTAGTCTATCCTTGCATTTGTAGTTTTAGTGACATATGATGGGCTTCCAATATCCAGCAATAATGAGAAAATTGTCCGTCGTGTCACTTGAGTGTTTTTCTCACTGCCGTGGCTAAAGATACGGCCCGTGTCCTTAAACATCGCGTCTGGGTACGAGACTAGAGGTACGTACGGTGACACTATTGATCCAATAGAATTATCGATCATGCTGAACACGAACCTGGGGCAAGTTTTTTTTATATAATTTCCACGTAACAAATTTTTTTTAACCACTATTTCACCCTATGGTTCTTAAAACAAGCCATGGGAATAACCGTAATTCCCCTTTCACGAGCTGATGCTGGTTTCCAAACGTAAAATGTCCATAAATGACAATGGGGGACATAAATGGGGGGGGGGGGGGGCACGTGTCCCCCATTTTTAGGGCGGGGTCCTACCCTTACAATAACTTAATAATTTGGTAACATACGGAGAAAAATTAGCCAATAGTGTTAAACTAAAATTTCTACTCATAAATGGATCTATGATAACATGATGATGCAAAAAATGTATTCATATAAGAACATAAGAACATAAGAAAATAAGGAAGCTACAAAAGGCCGCGAGGCCTACACGTGGTAGTTCCTGTCACCTAACACTACCTACATCCACCTTTCTTCCCCATCCATGAACCTATCCAGCCCCTCTTTAAAGCTCCCTAATGACTCCGCACTAACTACCTGTCTACTGAGTCCATTCCATTCATTCACCACCCTATTTGTGAACCAGTTTTTCCCTATTTCCTTTTTAAATTACGCTTTTCCAGCTTGAATCCGTTACTTCTTGTTCTACCCTGGTTAAAAGCCGTAAGAACTTTCCCTACCTCTCCTTTATTAAATCTCTTTATCCACTTAAAAACTTCTATCAGATCGCTCCTTACTCTGCGTCTCTCGAGTGAGTGTAATTTTAATAACTTCAATCTCTTCTCATAACTAAAGTTACGCATCCCTTGTATCATTTTGGTCATCCTTCTCTGCACTGTTTCTAACAAGGCTATATCCATCCTGTAATATGGAGACCAAAACTGAACCGCATAGTCTAGGTGAGGCCTGACTAGAGCCAGATAAAGCTTTAGAATAACTTCCGCACTTCTACTTTTAACACTTCTGGTAATGAATCCTAATACTCTATTAGCTCTATTTCTGGCCTCAATACATTGTTTCCTAGGTCGGAGGTCTGGGCTCACCCTCACTCCAAGATCTTTTTCACCTTCTGATCTTTTCAGCGATACATTGCTTATGGTGTATCTATTACCAGGGGTTTTTCTACCAACATTCATAACGCTGCACTTATCAATATTAAATTCCATCTGCCATCTGACTGCCCACTCGTTAAGTTTATCTAAGTCTCCCTGCGATATGTTTACATCAGACTGTGATCCAATAATCCTACCTAACTTAGTATCATCAGCAAACTTGCTGATATCACTGCTAATCCCACTATCCAAGTCGTTGATGTAAATCAAAAATAGTAATGGACCCAAAACAGACTATAACTAGGGGGGGGGGGACTCAGTAGAGCGCATACCTTCGCCCGAATATTTCATCAATTGGCTGCATGATATATATATATATATATATATATATATATAGTATATTATATATATATATATATATATATATATTTATATATATATATATATATATATATATATATATATATATATATATATATATATATATATATATATATATATTATATATATATATATGTATATATAGTATATATTTTTTTTTTTTTTTTTTTTATGCACTCAGTATGAGCGCATACCTCCGGCAGAATATTTCATCAATTGGTTGCCATGGCAACAGTTGTCAATAGATTTCATCCAAAATTAGATAACTTCTTCCTTATACCAAATAGACTTGGTATACCGAGTTTGGTCCAAATCTATTCTTAACTTTTCGAGAAATCCTGTACACTAACAAACAGACAGACAGACAGACAGACAGATCGGGGTGAAAACATAACCCCTCCAACTTCGTTGGCGGAGGTAACTATATTATATATATATTCTCATTAGTCTCTCTCTCTCTCTCTCTCTCTCTCTCTCTCTCTCTCTCTCTCTCTCTCTCTCTCTCTCTCTCTCTCCTCTCTCCTCTCTCTCTCTCTCTCTCTCTCTCTCTCTCTCTCTCTCTCTATATATATATATATATATATATATATATATATATATATATATATATATATATATATATATATACTATATGAAACTATGGTGCCCCCTATATTAGCCTGTGCCCCCGAGTGCCCCCCCCCCCACGTTTTTACACTCCATAAAGAAATTTCGCCTTTGCTGCTACATACTTCCTTATTCTGTCACATCACTTTCCTGTGTCCCAATTTATCAATCACCATATTGTTTCGTCCTGTTCATTTCTCTAACCCTTCTTTCTCCAATTTTTCTTTCTCATACGTATTTCCCCTGTTGAACTTTGCTGCCCTTCACTGAACCCTGTGTGAAGCCCGCGACCACGTGCTTCATTCTTACTCTAGCTGTGCCCTGTCTTATAGAAGCACACGCATTCCCCGTGCTTCACTCCCACCCTCGCTGTACTGTCTTAGCCTAAGCGCACATTGAGACGCAGGGCAGCGCAGAGCAGGGCAGACACAGGGCAGGGCAGACAATGTCTCCATAATTTCATTTTAATAGACAAATGTAGAAAGAAGAAATAATAGAAAAAATAATTGTAAGCAGCATACTTTCAAGATAAAAACAGTTTCCGTTTATGTAGGTTCATAATAATGTCTCGATAATTTCATTTTAATCGAGAAATGTAGAAAGAAAAATGATAGAAAACATAGCTTTAATTAGCATTCTTTTAGAGAGAGAGAGAGAGAGAGAGAGAGAGAGAGAGAGAGAGAGAGAGAGAGAGAGAGCTCAACATAGATGAACATCATAATCACACAAATGGCTTTCAAAGCGTATAGTAATTTGATGGGAAATCACTGGATGAATGCTGTTGTGAACATTGTGGCATATCAGCAGTAGATGGATCAGTAGGTGTACATACACGAGTAGTAGGACCTGACGAGGAGTGAGAGGAATGACCTTGTAGATAAGGGGACAAATTGGACATACCTAATAACAATGTCTCTTCAGCGTCTGAAACTATACGGAATACTTCTTTCTTGATCATGTGCTGTGATGCTGGTGGCATTTTAGCCGTGGTTCCGTACATGGTCATGAAAAAGTTATACAGGGGATCTGTTTCCTGCGGTCCTAATTTTTCCTCCATCTTTTTCCTTTCAAGTGCTCTGTTTTTGGCTCTCTCTTCATGATTTACGATGGATTCCTTGAGCAGAACAGTAA
This sequence comes from Chionoecetes opilio, assembly GCA_016584305.1. Lineage (NCBI taxonomy): Eukaryota > Metazoa > Arthropoda > Malacostraca > Decapoda > Majidae > Chionoecetes > Chionoecetes opilio. The sequence continues at coordinate 336,037 of JACEEZ010010002.1, read as the reverse complement.
GATCTGTTTTCTTTTTTCGAGTGTCTGAAAGTTTCTTTTTCTTTATATCTTTTGAATAAGCTGCAGGTGAAGGGTCGACGAAGCTCTCACCATCATCAGCAATAACAGCATCAAAATCATGATGAACGTCACCTTGGGTCAAATTTTCACGTGAAGCAGTGGTGGGAGGTGCGCTCATTTCTTCGTCTGAACTAATATCACCTGCAACTGTCAGTTGACTGCCGTTGTCAGTCCAAGTGACATTTGAGCTTGTCTCTCTGTTGGTCATGTATGGTACCAAAAATTCCATTTGTTGCTGATACTTCCATTGCTTAATGACAACAGCACGTGATCCACTTGTACACTTTAATTTCTTTTGCCTCCTGAGGGCGTCACGATGACAGTTACGTATTTTCAGCCAAGCTTCCTTTGCGGCAGCCCCTGCAATAAAACGAAACAGGCAAATGACACTCAGACACTGTAGCGAGAGAGAGAGAGAGAGAGAGAGAGAGAGAGAGATATTAAGGAGTTAGACAAATGTGAAATCATATTAGAGTCCAATACTTTTTTTTCAGATATCTGGCTACTGGAGATTCCTACAAAAGCATCGGCTATAGCTACAGAATGGGGGATCGCACCGTGTCAAATATCGTCAGCCAAGTAGCAACTGTTGTGTGGAACAACATGCAACCTCTTTATTTACCAGAACCCACACTGGAAACATGGGAGAAAGTGGCATGTGATTTTGAAAAAAAGTGGCACTTTCCACATTGTCTCGGAGCGATTGACGGAAAACATATATGCATCCAAAAACCAACAAAGAGTGGCTCTTCATTCTTTAATTATAAGCATTCATGTTCAATAGTTTTGATGGCCACTGTTGACTCTGAATATAAATTCACTACAATCGACGTGGGATCGATGGGTCGGTTTAGTGATGGACATGTTTTTACCAACTCTGCACTTGGAAAGAAAATTATAAACAAATCTTTGAATATTCCTACACCAAAGCCCCTTGAAGGTGTAGAAGGAGAACTGCCATATATGTTTGTCGGTGATGCTGCATTTCCACTGCTAGATAATCTATTGCGTCCATATCCTAAATCACAGACAAAGGACAGATTTGAGAACAAAGTATTTAATTACAGACTGTCACGAGCAAGGCAAACAGTTGAATGTGCCTTTGGTATATTGGCTTCTCGATTCAGGGTATTCAGGCGCCCATTTACTATAAAGGTAGATACTGTTGATAACGTGGTAAAGGCGGCTTGTGTTCTTCACAATTACTTGGGAACAAAAATGTCAACAGATGAACATGAGAAACTTGAGACATTGCTCGATAACCAACTGGTAGCATTAACAAAAATTGCTTCTATATGTACTACCTCAGCATTTCAAGTGAGAGAGAAGTTCAAACTGTACTTCAATTCAGCAACAGGAAGTCTGCCTTGGCAAACAGAGAAAGTTCGCCCAGGAAACTATTAGATGAAGAGAGGGAGGAATAAGTGGCCAAGGGTAGTGATGAAGTGGAAGAAATGATAAGGATTTAGGCAGGATATTATTTTCGTTACGTTCGTTGTGTAATACAATTTGCATCACACAGTAGTTTTCATAGAATCACCTGATAAGTGCTGACTACAATAAATAAATGCTTTATACCAAGAGCTATTTAATATTGCAATAACCTCAAAAGTCGTATATACAGGGTGTAACACTGAGTTTCTGCAAATATTGATACAGGTGGAAGAACATATAAAAAGGCTACTTGGCATCGTGCCTGAGTTGGGATTGATTGATTGATTTAATGCTAAAAGGGGAAAATGTGCCAGACAAGTTGGGAGCGAGGTGAAGACTAGGCTGCGAGGGCCGAGGCTGCCCGCCGATCAGCTGAGTCACGTGTTACATCCTACCCATCCCCACAACGATGCCAAGTAGCCTTGTACAGTATTGTTTATTACATCCCTGCTGTTCTCATGTACTGCTTATTTAGTAAATAACATGTCCATTAATACCAATTGTGTTGTTATAAGATAATGTAATGTTCCATTACTAGTAAACATTATGATTAAATCATTCAAATTTTCACCGAGAGGCAAACGCGAGTACACACTGCACCCATCCATACGTCGCCTGCCACTATGTAGTTACTGGCCGCGCTAATTTTTCCAATTTATTTCACTTCTAAAAGAAGCTTCAAAAAGCATATGGGTATATAATATTTTGTGCTTAGAATTACATGTTCTTCCACCTGTATCAATATTTGCAGAAACTCGTGTTTACACCCTGTAGAAGTTCATGATAACAATTTTCATACGGCAATATACTCACCATCTTTAAATTGTAGAGTGCGTGCAATATCACTCCATATCTCGTCTTTGTAAGCTCCTTTCATGTATTCAGGACGACTAGTGTCATATAGCACTCTTTGATGGCGGACAGCCTGAATAAGTTCCTCAGTGGATGATGACATCGTGAGAATTAGTCCAGGATGAGTGGCTGTGCCGCACGTGTGCAGGAAACTGCGTTCCAACGACTGCGTGGCGCAGGCCGACACAGGTCTGCACCCAAGGTAACCTTGTCTGCACCTGTGCTGTGCTGCCCTGCATGCGTGCCAACGTGCGCGCTTACATTTAAAATAGTGAGATGCAGTTTTCTACCCTGCTCTGTGCTGTGTCGCCTGTATCGCCTGCGTCTCAATGTGCGCTAGGCTTTATAGAAGCACACGCATTCTCTCTCTCTCTCTCTCTCTCTCTCTCTCTCTCTCTCTCTGCTGAGCGAACACAAAAATTAACCCCTTGAGACCCAGAACGTAATTTCCATTGTAATTTAGCTACCATTAGATGATTTTTTAGTTAATATAAGCAATATTTTATAGCTATGACCTGTTTAGTATCCTTGTCCACTAACTAATTTGGTATATTCAGTTACTTTTCGTAATATTATGGCTTACAACAGACGATTTTTTATAGCTAAAGAAAAAAGAATAAGTCAAGAAATACGGGAGGCAGGAAAAAAGTTAATTTCTCCCTCGCAAAAAAAAATAAAGCAGTAATAATAAAGGCAGTGGCAGGAGAAGAGAAAGAGAGAAAGGAAGAGAGAGAGGAAAGGGAAGTAAAGGATGAAGGGACAAAAGGAAAATAAGAGGAATAAGAGTCATAATAGTATTGCCTCCTACGCCTGCTACTCCTCCTCCTCTTGCTAATATAATTATGCACTTTGGTACTATGTGTTTTAATGTACTCATGCCATATGTGCCTTTATTATGTATATTTTGCTATAGTACTTAACCCCTTGAGGCCCAGAACGTAATTTCCATTGCAACTTGGGTACCATTAGACGATTTTTAGTGACTATTAAGGAATGTTTTATAGATATGACCTGTTTAGTATCCTTGTCCACTAACTAATTAGGTATATTAAGTGACTTTTCTTAAATTTATGGCTCGACAACATGCAATTTTATAGAGCAAAAAAAAGATCTGGGCGTGAAGGGCTTAAGTTAACTCTTTGTCTTGTTGTTGTTGCTTTTTTGCCAGTATGCCTCCGGGTGATATTAAAATTATTATTATTATTATTATTATTATTATCATTATTATTATTATTATTATTATTATTATTATTCATAGGGAGAGGAAGGAGGGTGGAGGAAAGCAAGGTAAGACGGAGGAAAGGAAGAGAGATAATTAAAGTACGTGGAGTGTGTGTCTCTCTCTCTCTCTCTCTCTCTCTCTCTCTCCTCTCTCTCTCTCTCTTCTCTCTCTCTCTCTCTCTCTCTCTCTCACATATATCTAATCTTAATATATAAAGGGCAATGTCCATATGCTTGTTACCGTACTCCTCCCACAGTTTTCGTCGGAGAAGGCTGTAAGTGGTCTCATTAGAACCGGAAGGCTCTAACTTAGGTTTTTACGCGTTTATTTTTTCAATTTGGAGATTTTTCGGAGAATTTTTAGGAAACTTCATTTATCGGATATTATTGGTTAGGGAGGGGAGGGACGGGACGGGACGGGACGGACGTTGGTCGGAGGGTGAGGGACTGTGACGGACCGGAGGGACCTACTAGGTACGGACGTACGGACTGGGACGGATCGGGACTTGACGGGACGGATACGGAGAGAGGAGGGAGGGACGGACGGGACGGGACGGGACGGACGGGACGGGACGGGACGGGAGGGAGGGAGGACGGGACGGGACGGGACGGGGACGGGACGGGACGGGAGGACGGGACGGGACGGGGACGGGACGGGACGGGACGGGACGGGACGGGACGGGACGGGACGGGACGGGAGGGACGGGACGGGACGGAGGACGGGACGGGACGGGGAGGGAGGACGGGACGGGACGGGAGGGACGGGACGGGACGGGACGGAGGAGACGGACGGACGGGGACGGGAGACGGGACGGGACGGGACGGGACGGGACGGGAGGGACGGGACGGGGAGGGGAGGGACCGGGACGGGACGGGACGGGACGGGACGGGACGGGAGAGGAGCGGGAGGGGAGGGACGGGGGACGGGACGGGACGGGACGGGACGGGGACGGGAGGAGGGAGGACGGGAGGGGACGGGAGCGGGACGGGGGACGGGACGGGACGGGAGGACGGGACGGGAGGGAGGGACGGGACGGGAGGGAGGGCGACGGACGGGACGGGACGGGACGGGGACGGGAGGGACGGGAGGACGGGACGGGACGGGACGGGACGGGGACGAGGGACGGGGAGGGACGGGACGGGACGGGACGGGAGACGGGACGGGACGGGACGGCGGACGGGACGGGACGGGGAGGAGGGACGGGACGGGGACGGGACGGGACGGGACGGGACGGGACGGGACGGGAGGAGGAGGAGGGACGGGACGGGACGGGACGGGACGGGACGGGACGGGACGGGAGGACGGGAGGGACGGGACGGGACGGACGGGACGGGACGGGACGGGACGGGGACGGGGACGGGACGGACGGGACGGGACGGGACGGGAGGGACGGGACGGGGAGGGACGGGACGACGGACGGGACGGAGACGGGGAACGGGACGGGACGGGACGGAGGGACGGGGAGGGACGGGACGGGACGGGACGGGGAGGAGGACGGGACGGGACGGGACGGACGGGACGGGAGGGACGGGACGGGACGGGGACGGGACGGGACGGGAGGGACGGGACGGGACGGGACGGGACGGGACGGGACGGGGACGGGACGGGACGGGACGGGACGGGACGGGGACGGGACGGGACGGGACGGACGGGACGGGACGGGAACGGGACGGGACGGGACGAGGGACGGGACGGGACGGACGGGGACGGGATGGGACGGGACGGGACGGGGACGGGACGGGACGGGACGGGACGGGACGGGACGGGACGGGACGGGACGGGACGGACGGGGAGGGGAGGGACGGGACGGGACGGGACGGGACGGGACGGGGAGGGACGAGACGGGGACGGGACGGGACGGGACGGGACGGGGAGGGACGGGGAGGGACGGGACGGGACGGGGAGGGGAGGGACGGGACGGGACGGGACGGGACGGGACGGGAGGGGAGGAGGACGGGACGGGACGGGACGGAGAGGGACGGGACGGGACGGGACGGGATGGGATGGGACGGAACGGGATATTATGCATATTATTATGCAAAAAAAAATAAACACGGGCAAAGCCGGGTATCCTGCTAGTATATATATATATATATATATATATATATATATATATATATATATATATATTATATATATATATATATATATATATATATATATATATATATATATGTGTGCTGTGGGTAAATATTAATTCATGTTTTATCTCAAGGAATTTACTAATACACCGGGGGGGGGTTCTCTCTCTCTCTCTCTCTCTCTCTCTCTCTCTCTCTCTCTCTCTCTCTCTCTCTCTCTCTCTCTCTCTCTCTCCTGATTTTTTTTTAGATTTGAGGGAGAGAGAGAAAGGAAAAAAAAGAAATAGAGGCGGGGATTTATGGTCAAATGTTCATGCAAATCCGTCTGTAATTTTTTGCGTAATCCTGATGACTCCCAGAATAATAATAATAATAATAATAATAATAATAATTATTATTATTTTATTTTCACCCGAAGACATACAGGAAAAAAGACCCCATAATATACAGACATGAGGGAATGAATTGAATAGTACTAGTAGAACAGAGACGAGCAAAGGGAACCAATCACACCACGGCCTTGGGAGAGGTCATCACAAAATTAATAGGGAAAAACTGGTTCACAAATAGGGTGGTAAATGATTGGCATGGACTCAGTCGTCAGGTAGTTAGTGCGGAGTCATTAGGGAGCTTTAAGATTGTGAGCTGTGTTTATTGTTAGTGAGGGAGTTCTGTGTGCGAGCCGCCCCACGTGTTGTAAGGCCTCGCCAGTGGCGGGAACAGAGATCACCATCATTATTATCATTATTTCAATTAATTAAGATTTTTATAGTTTTGATTATTTTCTTATGTGCTGAAAGGCAGGATATAGGGAGGGGAATGTACACACACACACACACACACATACAGGGGCCTCGTTTTGTCTTCAAACGTGGGGGGGGGGGGTAATCAGCAACATACTGTCTTGTGAGCACTGTATGGGAGGTCCGGTGGATCATTTTTGTCATGTGAGGGTAAATGTATGCACAGCACAATGCAAGCACAACATTTTAGTGTAAAAGGCTCTCGAGATAAGACTATTTTTCAATCCTTGTTTATTAAAAGTGTATTTAAAGTTTAGGTGAAAACCATTCCATGGAAAATTATAACGTTAAAAGTGTGGGGGATAAATGATACCCTGTCCCCACCACTCCAAAATGGGCGGGGGGCATGTCCAGTGGCGTCACCGCGGGGGGGCTAAGGGGGACTTAGCCCCCCCAAGTCAAGGACTCAGCCCCCCCAAAATTGCTGCTAGTAGCTTGCTACCCAAAAACAATAAAAAGGAATATTTATCCAATTTTCCATGCCAGAGCAAAACCTTATTTTTCACACTTATGTTTACTGTTTAACTGTTTAACTACAGTATCCCATGTACCTGTTTTTGTGCAATAAGGGAAATACCTTGAATATATTGTAAGTTTATATTTTTATATTTTTTTCATTATCAAGATAAAACCTTACTGAGAAACAAACCAGAAACATACATTGTGCAATTCCTTTGTGTTTGTTAGTGGAGAGAGAAAAATGGCAATTTTATTATTTTGTATAAACAGAATAAAAATTTTCTTCAAATTATCAAATTTAGTTAATATGGTATGATGCATGGTATAACTCTATTAATTTATGTGTCATGTAATTAAAGCTTTTAATTCCACTTTCTTCTCTTTTTTGGGCCTCAAAATTACCCTGGAACTGATTCATTTTCAAAATTACCCCCCGACCCCCCCAGCTGGATAGGCCATCACCACCCCGGGGCTAAAGCCCCCCCAATTTTTTTTTCCTGGTGACGCCACTGGGCATGTCCCCCACCCAAACGAGGCTCGTGCACACACACACACACCTAAAAGTAAGGCTTGTTTCAAAGAACCCATCATCCAAGGAGAACGGGTGTAGTGTTGTCTTAACAGCACGGCATAAACATGTGGGGTTTCTTTCTTGTTTGCTCATTATTGCTGTCTTTGTTATTACGCCTCAGAATAACAAAGAATAATGATTTTTCTTCGTGATCTCTTCAATGTTTGTATTTGGAGAGAAAATGCGACTTGGGGTTGAAATTACCTGAACATTAGGGGCGTCTTGCCTTATGAGTTGCTGTTTCCACTTGGAAATTTTAATAATTTTTTCAATGGAAATGCAAGAGTATATCCTTGAAAATCGCTCTGAAGCTTCTATATTAGTTTCCTTCCCATGCAATTTAATTGGTGACAAATGTCATAATAAAAAACTTTAAAAAGTCTTCCATGACTTAAAATTTCAAATATAGAATGTGGCACCTCTGTGTGTGACTGCAGCTGACGTCAGCATTAATGACACGCTAGCAACCCATATATTCATTACTAATGTTTTAACTTTACTTATATTGGAACCCATCATTTGGCGGGATTGATGGGGCAAGCTTCCTATAAGTCTCACACGCACTCGCATGTCATACAACCATGATTGATGACATGGATTCCCATCTTCTGTGTCCTCCCGCCAACTTAACAAAGGAAAATAGTATTGGAACATAGGCATATATCCATTTTGCTATGGAATACGTGTAGTTATCTCCCTTTCCATTATATAGGTGTGTATTCTGTAACTTTAACCCCCAATTCTATAGCATATTATCCTAACAAAAGCTCAAATTATGGTGAAAAAGGTGATAAACGTGTTTTGTAAAGGCTCAACTGTCGCGGCGGTGATGGCAGTGCGGGTGGTGACGTCAGGCAATCCGCGTCGCTGATTGGTCGTCGCCTTTGTTTGGGAGTGACGTAGCAACATGGCTGCCAGCAAGGGCCACTTGCTCGAATTTGACTCGTAGTTTTTCCTCAATATCTTTGTTATTTTATAATATCACGCCACCAAACTTTGTGGCCTGAAACTTGAAGCTCTCCTGCCTGCAACGCAGTGGAAATGTGGCGCGGTGAGTAAACAGAAGCCGTGTGGATCGGTGTTTATTGCTATCGCACAGGAGTTCTCTTCGAAAACGGGATTGATGTAGCTCAAAATGGCGACTCCGGGGGGGTGTTAGGCCAGCCAGCCCTTATAGAACCTGTTGTTAGTACCTATAGTGGTGTCACGTCACGGGAGCAGGGAATCCCGCCCCCGAACACAGCCCCGAGGCGAGCCATGTGGGCCTTGGCGGGCTGGGCTGATCCGATCATCCGCGTGTGTTAAGAGACGGGAGTGTTGCCTCGGTGTTTGAAGGGAGCAGCAACGGTGCCACACACGGTGCCAGCCAAGACACACACAGCTCATGCATTGGCTTCCCATGACAGGTAGTGTTATGACCCCGTCCAATGAGTGCCAGGAGGATGGTGGTGAGGCCGTGAGTGCTAGGAGGGTGGTTGTGGTGGTGTGTGGCGACTGTGTAGCTACTGTGCAGTGTGTGGCGGGAACAGTGCAGTGGTGGCGGGAGGTGTTACGAGTGGACTACCATGGTGGAGGCAAGGAATGGTAAATACAAGGGACAAACTTGCGGGAAGTGACCTATCTAAGGCTTCTAAGCCACAGCCGAGGCCTGGGCTAGGTGCCGTGCTGTGCAGTGTGCGGAGTGTGCACAGAGTAACAGTATCAGATCAATACGTGGAAATAACACCAGGCTGAAAAGTTACCATCCACAGCCCATGTACTGCTGCAACACGTGTGTAAAGGTGCAGGGATTCATGCCCAGCCTGGTAGTAGGCAGTGACTGGCAAGCAGGCTGTGTCACCGTGTGTCGCCCCCCGCCCAGCACACCCAGGGCTGGGAGGCTGGGCACACTGAGCCTCAAGGGACCACCAGTGTCCCAGGCATGTGTGCCAGCATAGCCATGGCGGTAAAGCTGCAGTCTAGTACAATATCTCTATCTTGTGAACTACAGTTGACCTAACTTGGGGGCTGTGCCCCCTCTAACCTTTCTACTTGTTCACTGGCCTAACCTGGACATTGGCTACCTAACGGGGGTCGGCGCCCCCCCGGACCCCTTCAATTTCTGACACCCGATTTAGGGGTTAGAAGTACTGCTAATGATCAGATCTATAAGTTGAGGACGGTTATAACTATAACTACGTGCCTTGTATTGTGTTAACACTTCAGTACACCCGACATGGCACTACTCGGTGCCCACACAGAGCCATGGTGCAGGAATACTGTGCAGGCACAACAGTACTGAGCACTCGAGGTAGCATTGTTTACAGGCACAGTCACATCAGTGGTCACAATGCACGCCATAGTATTATATTAGTACACCAAGTGCAAGAGAGAAAAAACCCTGGGAATTATTTGTCAGGGAATGGGAACAGAGTGAGGGCTAGTCAGATAGGTATTACAGCAATATTTGTGAGCCTCCAGGCTGTCCCGTGTGTATCATCCATGAAGGTTGTTGGTGTTTGTATTTCAGGAGGCAATGCATCCACCACCATGCAAGACAAGGGAGGAGGAGGAGGAGGGATGGTGCTGGAGTGTGAAACAGAGGGGCTGTCAGACGCACAGCTCACGCGCATCCAGAAGCTTAAGGATGAAGTCTCCAGGCTGCAAAAGCTCATGCAGACCAGTGCAGTGCAGGTAAGGACAACACAGTGTTCAGTGCAGCATGCGACCTAAGGCCTTATTTTTGCTCCTCGTGTTTATAGTTGCAAAGTGGGGGGGAAATGGACGAGGACTGCGCGGTCATTTTCTGAGACACTGACTAATTTCTAATGATATTTTGCCTCTCCTTACAGAAGCAGAATGAGATAACAGTGCCAGTCCTTGTCAATGGCACTGTTGGCAATGGCACCCCGGGCGTCACTGCTCCCATCACTAATGGTCCCAGTATGGTGAGTGCCTTATTCATTACCATTAGTGCCTTATTCATTAGTGCTTTATTCATTAGGCTAAGAAGAAGATTCACCTTGAGGACTACTTGTTAATAGATACTGAACTCATTACTGCCTAAATTAAAATTACTATTAACCCTTTGAGTCCCAGAACGTAATTTCCATTGTAATTTGGGCACTATTAGACAATTTTAATGAATATAAGCAATATTTTATAGATATGATCTGTTTAGTATCCTTGTCCACTATCTAATTTGATATATTTAGTTACTTTTGATAATTTTATGGCTCGACAACAGACAATTTTTTATAGCAAAGGAAAGATCTGGGCGTGAAGGGGTTAAGCTAGAATGTAATTTTCGCCTCTATAAAATCGAAATTGACAGTAATATGTTTTGTTGTGCAGCTGTAGTAACTAATATGTTTTGTTGTGCAGCTGTAGTAACTAATATGTTTTGTTGTGCAGCTGTAGTAACTAATATGTTTTGTTGTGCAGCTGGGTCTTCAGGTGCCACAGTTCCTCCTGCTGCAGAATGGACAGATGATTGCCGCAAGCTCCGCCATCCAACCCGCCTCCTTGGCCAGTACCAACCCGGGTATGCATTAAACCTGACTCCTGGACGCTTGATCATTTCTTCTACACTACACAATTCATTTCTTCTACACTACAGTCTGTTTTTTTTTAAAGAGGCAAAAAATCCTGCCCCCGTGCTGCTTACTGACTGATATTTGATGCCAGGAGAAGGGAATACTATGCCTCTTCTTAATTTCAGTTGTATTTTATCATAGTTAACCCTATTATCAGGTAAATAGGCATCATTTTAAGCATGAGACCTTAAGATAGAATGGAATTTTTGCCTCGTAAAAGAAAATAGACCACACCATTCATTTCTTCATCAACATAAATCTCCAACTTTCTTCTTCTTCTTCTTCTTCTTCTTCTTCTTCTTCTTCTTCTTCTTCTTCTTCTTCTTCTTCTTCTTCTTCTTCTTCTTCTTCTTCTTCTTCTTCTTCCTGTTTAACGTCAATTTTTCCCATAATTTCTATGAGGTATTGAAGCAGCAACGTAGTGTGTATAAATTGATGCCACGTGATAACCTTTTTCATTGCAATGAGACAATGATAGAGTGACTGGGGACAGAGTGGTTGACTAGAGTGACTGGGGACAGAGTGGTTGACTAGAGTGACTGGGGACAGAGTGGTTGACTAGAGTGACTGGGGACAGAGTGGTTGACTAGAGTGACTGGGGACAGAGTGGTTGACTAGAGTGACTGGGGACAGAGTGGTTGACTAGAGTGACTGGAGACAGTGGTTGACTAGAGTGACTGGGGACAGAGTGGTTGACTAGAGTGACTGGGGACAGAGTGGTTGACTAGAGTGACTGGGGACAGAGTGGTTGACTAGAGTGACTGGGGACAGAGTGGTTGACTAGAGTGACTGGGGACAGAGTGGTTGACTAGAGTGACTGGGGACAGAGTGGTTGACTAGAGTGACTGGGGACAGAGTGGTTGACTAGAGTGACTGGGGACAGAGTGGTTGACTAGAGTGACTGGGGACAGAGTGGTTGACTAGAGTGACTGGAGACAGTGGTTGACTAGAGTGACTGGGGACAGAGTGGTTGACTAGAGTGACTGGGGACAGAGTGGTTGACTAGAGTGACTGGGGACAGAGTGGTTGACTAGAGTGACTGGGGACAGAGTGGTTGACTAGAGTGACTGGGGACAGAGTGGTTGACTAGAGTGACTGGAGACAGTGGTTGACTAGAGTGACTGGGACAGAGTGGTTGACTAGAGTGACTGGGGACAGAGTGGTTGACTAGAGTGACTGGGGACAGAGTGGTTGACTAGAGTGACTGGAGACAGTGGTTGACTAGAGTGACTGGGGACAGAGTGGTTGACTAGAGTGACTGGGGACAGAGTGGTTGACTAGAGTGACTGGGGACAGAGTGGTTGACTAGAGTGACTGGGACAGAGTGGTTGACTAGAGTGACTGGGGACAGAGTGGTTGACTAGAGTGACTGGAGACAGTGGTTGACTAGAGTGACTGGGGACAGAGTGGTTGACTAGAGTGACTGGGGACAGAGTGGTTGACTAGAGTGACTGGAGACAGTGGTTGACTAGAGTGACTGGGGACAGAGTGGTTGACTAGAGTGACTGGAGACAGTGGTTGACTAGAGTGACTGGGGACAGAGTGGTTGACTAGAGTGACTGGGGACAGAGTGGTTGACTAGAGTGACTGGGGACAGAGTGGTTGACTAGAGTGACTGGGGACAGAGTGGTTGACTAGAGTGACTGGGGACAGAGTGGTTGAATAGAGTGACTGGGGACAGAGTGGTTGACTAGAGTGACTGGGGACAGAGTGGTTGACTAGAGTGACTGGGGACAGAGTGGTTGACTAGAGTGACTGGGACAGAGTGGTTGACTAGAGTGACTGGGGACAGAGTGGTTGACTAGAGTGACTGGGGACAGAGTGGTTGACTAGAGTGACTGGGGACAGAGTGGTTGACTAGAGTGACTGGAGGACAGAGTGGTTGACTAGAGTGACTGGGGACAGAGTGGTTGACTAGAGTGACTGGGACAGTGGTTGACTGAGTGACTGGAGACGTGGTTGACTAGAGTGACTGGGGACAGAGTGGTTGACTAGAGTGACTGGGGACAGAGTGGTTGACTAGAGTGACTGGGGACAGAGTGGTTGACTAGAGTGACTGGAGACAGTGGTTGACTAGAGTGACTGGGGACAGAGTGGTTGACTAGAGTGACTGGGGACAGAGTGGTTGACTAGAGTGACTGGGGACAGAGTGGTTGACTAGAGTGACTGGGGACAGAGTGGTTGACTAGAGTGACTGGGACAGTGGTTGACTAGAGTGATGGGGACAGAGTGGTTGACTAGAGTGACTGGGGACAGAGTGGTTGACTGAGTGACTGGAGTGGTTGACTAGAGTGACTGGGGACAGAGTGGTTGACTAGAGTGACTGGGGACAGAGTGGTTGACTAGAGTGACTGGGGACAGAGTGGTTGACTAGAGTGACTGGGGACAGAGTGGTTGACTAGAGTGACTGGGGACAGAGTGGTTGACTAGAGTGACTGGGACAGAGTGGTTGACTAGAGTGACTGGGGACAGAGTGGTTGAACTAGAGTGACTGGGGACAGAGTGGTTGACTAGAGTGACTGGGGACAGAGTGGTTGACTAGAGTGACTGGGGACAGAGTGGTTGACTAGAGTGACTGGGGACAGAGTGGTTGACTAGAGTGACTGGGGACAGAGTGGTTGACTAGAGTGACTGGGGACAGAGTGGTTGACTAGAGTGACTGGGGACAGAGTGGTTGACTAGAGTGACTGGGACAGAGTGGTTGACTAGAGTGACTGGGGACAGAGTGGTTGACTAGAGTGACTGGGACAGAGTGGTTGACTAGAGTGACTGGGACAGAGTGGTGTAAGTGTAAGAGTGTGTTGACTGAGTGACTGGGGAAGTGTTATAAGGCTGGAACAGGTTGACTGATCTGCGAGTGGGTACAGGTCACTGGACATGCTTGTAGTCCTGATCTTATGTTCTAATGTCTCGGGCCTGCTTGTAGATTCTGGGACTATTTTCTAGTGCTCACAGTAGTGTGCTCTTAGTGACTAATGTTTCTAATGCTACGGCTGTTGTAAGACTTCCTAGTGTTACTAGTTTACTGATGTCTCAGGTCTGTAGACTTCTTATTTCTATGTTGATAGATGACTGGCAGTGTTGACTAGTGACTCATGGTTGACTTAGGTGACTGACGGCTCGTTGCTAGATGACTGCAGTGTTACTAATGCTATAGTGTTGCTAGAGTACTGGACGTTTGACTAGATACTGCACACGGGGACTAGATGAAGACGATTGCTTAAGGACTATGTTACTGAGTGACTGGGGACAGCAGGTGATAAGTGACTGGGCAGAGGACAAGATATTTTCTAATCTGGACAAGTCAGTCTGGGGGTGTTGCTGAGTACCTGATGTTGTTAACTATGTTGCTAATCACTGGACAAGTCTTACTGAGTTGACTGGGGACAGAGTGGTTGACTAGAGTGACTGGACAGGTGGTTGACTGAGTGACTGGGGACAGAGTGGTTGACTAGAGTGACTGGGACAGAGGTTTGACTAAGTGACTGGCACAGTGGTTTGTAGAGTGACTGGGGACAAGTGTTGCTAGGTGCTGGGCAGTCTTGTAAGCTTCCTTAATTTTTCTATATGGTGTCGTTATGTCTCAAGGCCTCTTGTGCTTCTTTTTTCAGTTTATGTCTCACGGCCTCTTGTAGCTTCCTTATTTTCTATTTCTTATGTCTCACGGCCTCTTGTAGCTTCCTTATTTTCTTATTTTCTTATGTCTCACGGCCTCTTGTAGCTTCCTTATTTTCTTATGTTCTTATGTCTCACGGCCTCTTGTAGCTTCTTTATTTTCTTATGTTCATATGTCTCACGGCCTCTTGTAGCTTCCTTATTTTCTTATGTCTCACGGCCTCTTGTAGCTTCCTTATTTTCTAATGTTCTTATTATTTGTTCCCAGGTTCTACGTTTCCCATCTCCACCACCGCCGGCAGCATACAGCCGCCCTTCGCCTTCAAGGTAACTATAGTGTCACTCAGTGCATTTTTTAACATGCTAACTGGGCGACCAAAATGTCTCCCAGTGATGAAAAACTGTCGCCCAGTAAGGACATTTTTAAGCTACTGAGCGACAAGATATTTATTCATAAAATCCTTCTGGGATGCAATGGCTCATGTCTGTGTGTGTGCAAGATCCAGAAGTACATTCTTATTACTGCATAAAGAATAATGATTTGTATTTACATCTATTTCTTCTATTATTGCCTATATCATCTTGTAAAGCCATCTATTACCCGTCGATTGTTAGCGCTGTGAAATTTTGTTATTGGTGCCACTGGAAGATTCATAAACACAGCATGGATGTCGCCCAGTAAGATTTGCTTAAAAAATGGTCTGGTGTCACTCTTTGGCATACCTGTAGTCATTCACACCTAAATTTAGATACGAAGACAGGACCGTACCAGTATAGCTTAAGCCGTGTGAATATATAGGTGAATATACAACTAGGTCAATACACAACTAGGTCAATATACAACTAGGTCAATATACAACTAGGACAAAAACAACTATACCCTGTTTTTTTTAACGAGGTGAAAAATCCTGCCCCCTTGCTGCTTACTGACTGATATTTGATGCCAGGAAAAGGTAATACTACAGTTCTTCTAAATTTCAGGTGTATTGTATCATAGTTAACCCTATTATCAGGTAAACATAGGCATCATTTTAACCATGAGACCTTAAGATAGAATGGAATTTTGGCCTGGGTAAAAAAAATAGACTATAATGTGCTCAGGGACTGTTTCAAAATCAGTAAAAGTAAGTAGGTACTTTATCACTGAATAGAGGCTGTGTTGAAATTTTTATGTAAGTTTAGTGTCAAATTTGAGAGAAAGAAGTCATTTCAATAGGGAAAAAATGCATAAATTTCAAAATCTGTGAAAAGAGTACATTTTCACTATAGTCTATTTTTTTATTATGGTCAAAATGCAGTAAGGAAGCCACGCCCCCTGCCTCCCCTTCTATTGTACGGGGCAGCTGATCGGTGCATTCCTCGTAT
>JACEEZ010010002.1:242500-315000 GCA_016584305.1 Chionoecetes opilio | reverse complement strand
CCTTACGTTCTTATGTTCTTACGTTCTTATGTTCTTATGGCCTTACGTTCTTATGTTCTTACGTTCTTATGGCCTTACGTTCTTATGTTCTTATGGCCTTACGTTCTTATGTTCTTACGTTCTTATGTTCTTATGGCCTTACGTCTTTGTTCTACTTTTTATGTTCTTATGGCCTTACGTTCTTATGTTCTTACGTTCTTATGGCCTTACGTTCTTATGGCCTTACGTTCTTATGTTCTTACATTCTTATGGCCTTACGTTCTTATGTTCTTATGTTCTTACATTCTTATGGCCTTATGTTCTTATGTTCTTATGTTCTTACATTCTTATGGCCTTACGTTCTTATGTTCTTACGTTCTTATGGCCTTATGTTCTTATGGCCTTATCTTATGGCCTTACGTTTTATGTTCTTATGGCCTTATGTTCTTATTTTCTTATGGCCTTACGTTCTTATGGCCTTACGTTCTTATGGCCTTACGTTCTTATGTTCTTATGGCCTTATGTTCTTATGGCCTTACGTTCTTATGTTCTTATGGCCTTACGTTCTTATGTTCTTACGTTCTTATGGCCTTACGTTCTTATGTTCTTATGGCCTTACGTTCTTATGGCCTTACGTTTTTATGTTCTTATGTTCTTACGTTCTTATGTTCGAATGTTCTTACGTTCTTATGGCCTTACGTTCTTACGTTCTTATGGCCTTACGTTCTTATGTTCTTACGTTCTTATGGCCTTACGTTCTTATGTTCTTATGGCCTTACGTTCTTATGTTCTTATGGCCTTACGTTCTTATGTTCTTATGGCCTTACGTTCTTATGTTCTTATGGCCTTACGTTCTTATGTTCTTGCCTTATGTTCTTATGGCTTACGTTCTTATGGCCTTACGTTCTTATGTTCTTATGTTCTTATGGCCTTATGTTCTTATGGCCTTACGTTCTTATGGCCTTACGTTCTTATGTTCTTATGTTCTTATGTTCTATGGCCTTATGTTCTTATGTTTATATGGCCTTATGTTCTTATGTTCATATGGCCTTATGTTCTTATGGCCTTATGTTCTTATGGCCTTATGTTCTTATGTTCATATGGCCTTATGTTCTTATGGCCTTATGTTCTTACTTATGTTCTTATGTCCTTATGTTCTTACGGTCCTTATGTTCTTATGTTTTGTTATGTTGCCAGCACGTCAACCACCGCCGCCGCCGCCGCCACCCCTGCGTCTGCCGTGTGCAACAAATACCCGCTGCTCAGCGTCATAGCGCGGCCCCGGAACACACTGCCTCCCTCCATCGCCATGAGCCAGCGCAAGGAACTGGGTATGTCATAATAATAATAATATAATAATAATAATAATAATATGTAATAATAATAATAATAATAAATGTTTCAATGTTCAAAAGATATGACATTTTGAACATTGAAATATTTTGAAGCCATTTTCTTAGTTTTTTATTGATGGCGCTTATCGACTTTCTGAAATAAGCGCCTCACATGATCATTGGCATGGTTGTTTTTCCCTTCAGACACCAAGGTGAAGTTGGTGCTGGTCAAGTCCCCGCAGGAGTTTGTGGAGTGGCTGTTGAGTGAGGGTCTGATCCGCACCTCCCAGAGCTGTGCCATCCACAAGGTGCCCGCCACACAGCAGCCCCACAAGCTCAAGGTGAGTACAGGAGTAACCATCAACCTAATGCAAGAGTTAATCAGTGTCTTTACTCTTTCATCCCTGTCACTGGTAAACCCTGGAACTCTCTTTCTGTTTCTATTTTTCACCTTCCTACGACCTAAACCTTTTCAAGCCTCACAAGTTCAAGGTGAGTACACTAGTAACCATAAAAGACCCCAAAAGACCCCTCCAAAAATCCCAAAAAAGACCCCCTAAAAAAAATTGAAAAAAGACACCCGGAAAAAAAAGAAAAAAAAAGAGGTTGAAAAAAAACGTTAAAAAAAATGAAAGAAAAAAAACTGAAAAGATCCCCGGAAAAAAACAAAAAAAAGACACCCGAAAAACCCACCAAAAAGAAAGACCTCCGAAAAAAAAAAAAAAAAAAAAAAAAAAAAAAAAAAAAAAAAAAAAAAAAAAAAAAAAAAACAAAAAAAAAAAAAAAAAAGACATCCGAAAAAAAATGTAAAAAGACACCCTAAAATAAAAGCCTCCTCAAGCTCAAGGTGAATACAGTAGTAACCATCAGGTCTCTGTGTTGAAGCTGCAGGTTGTGATCTCCAAGGCAATAACTTAACATAAGAAAATAAGGAAGCTACAAGAGGCCGTGAGACCTACACGTGGTAGTTCCTGTTACTTAACACTACCTACATCCACCTTTCATCCCCATCCATGCATATTTCCCCCTCTTTGGCATTAAATCAATCAGTCATTCCCGTCCATGAATATATCCAGCCTCTCTTTAAAGTTCTCTATTGACTGCACTGACCACCTGACGAACTGAATCCATTCCCGTCATTTACCACCCCTAGCAAGGATACTGTGGGCCTGGTGTAAGTGTGCTGTGTCTGTGGTCTTTTCAGCTTGGCATGTTCTCGGACCCCAAGGCTCTGGCCACCAGCGGGGGCTATGTGTGGATCAGCGAGTGCTGCGGCAAGAAGTACATCTCTGTGTACAGCGGGTCCATCTTTGGCTCCACGCCCATAGATAAGGTGAGGCTACTGAATAGATCATAATAATAATAATAATAATAATAATAATGATTTTATTCTCACCCGAAGGCATACAAGAAAAACAACAACATAATATATAGACGAGGGAATGAACTGAAGTACTAAAGCAAATAATTGATAATAGCTATAGACCTGTAATACTACTACTACTACTAATAATAATATATAATAGATAATAGAATACTGCTGAACAAGTGAACGGCAAGGTTAGCTATGAGGAAAAATGATCATATAAGTTTCCTATGTTAAATAATAATCTAAGTTTCCTATGTTAAGAGAGATAGGAAAGTGCTGAAACAAAAAAGGCAAGGTTAGCTGTGAGGAAAAATGATTATCTAAGTTTCCTATGTTAAATGATCATATAAAGTTTCCTATGTTAAATGATCATATAAGTTTCCTATGTTAAGAGAGATAGGAGACTGCTGAAAAAATGAACGGGAAAGTTAACTGTGAGGAAAAATGCTAATCTAAGTTTCCTATGTTAAATGCTAATCTAAGTTTCCTATGTTAAATGATCATCTAAGTTTCCTATGTTAAATGATAATCTAAGTTTCCTATGTTAAATGATAATCTTAAGTTTCCTATGTTAAATGATAATCTAAGTTTCCTATGTTAAATTAATCTTAAGTTTCCTATGTTAAATGATAATCTAAGTTTGCTATGTTAAGAGAGATAGGAGACTGCTGAAGAAGTGAATGGGAAAGTTAGCTGTGAGAAAAAATGCTAATCTAAGTTTCTTTTTGTTATCAGGTTGCGCCCACAGCGGTCCTGAAGCTGGTGTATCACTGGTCCTGTCAGACGTCCATCAACAATGTGGAGAACTGGGTCAAGGTGCGTGTGAGAACAGATTGTGGGATCTCCTGGGGGAAGCTCGCAACAACAGGCTTCAGGGATAGAGATACATTCAGTCATTTGCTAGTATAGTAAAACCTCTCATATTGGGACTAATTGGGCCAAGGAGTGGTCCGAGTAATGCAAGGATCCGAATAATGGGGGGATGTGTTAGAAAAAAAATAGGTGTATAGAATTAGCTAGGAAATTTCGCCCCCTTAAAAAAAAAAAATAAAAAAAAAAAAAAAAAAAAAATTATATTGGTTGTATATATTAGCTAGGAAATTTCGCCCCCTAAAAAAAAAAAAAAAAAAAAAAAAAAAATCTAGGTGTAGTACGTAGTATAAATAGCTAGGAAATGTCGACCCCTATAAAAAAAAGAAGAAGAAAAAAAGGAGGTGGTCCGAATACGAGAGGGTTTACTAGTATAGTATCACCATGAAGAAATAACAACAACAAATAATTCACGTTCTCCATTGTACAACTATTCGCCGACTTACGACTTTGACTTTACGACCGGCGGTAAATGCTGAAAAAATGAAATAATAAAGAACAAATAATTCACGTTCTCCATTGTACAACTATTCGCCGACTTACGACCTACGCAACTTACGACTGTTCGACTTTACGACCGACGGTAAATGCTGATACAATGAAATAATAAAGAACAAATCATTCATGTTCTCCATTGTACTTATTCTCTCCCAGGTGGACAAAAGCTTCGTGAACAAGGTCTTCCAGTACCTGCGCTGTGTGTGCTCGGTGATGCTGCAGGACAAAGTGTACGACTTTGGCTTCGACGGCACCACGGTGGAGCTCGGCATCGTCAGCTTGGGCACCAGCACGGCGGATGGCACCAAGAAGGCCGTCAAGGTAGGCAGAGGGAAGGCATTTGGGTATTATTCCAGATGAACACCGAACTTCCTTTGGTGGACAAAACTATTTTTTTCTGGTGAGTTTTGATATGCTTTGAATTAATCTGTTCACCATTTCTGTCGCAAATCAGATTTTTTTAATTTTTTTTTATTAATTAATTAATTTATTTATTTATTAAATTTTTTATTATTATTATTATGTAAAGGTTAGGTTCGATTAGGTTCAACTATTTTTTTTTTGTCCCTTGTGAAGAAAAAAAAAATTTAATTTGCGACAGAAACGGTTAGCAGATTAATTCAAAACACACCAGAAAAAAATAGTTTCGTCCACCAAAGGAAATTCGGTGTTCATCTGGAAATTTACCCCAGTATGTATGAAGTATTGAAGCACTTTAACAAACCATTTGCTGGACTTTATTATTCTTTATTTATTCTGCTTTATTCTTACTCTGCATTCTATTTATTCTTCTTTATTTATTCTCCCTTCAGGTGGAGATCCTCGGACTCTTTGATCGCAAGATGAAGTCATACCGGCTGTTTGCGTCGGAGCCAGAGCCCGGTAGTTCCTCGCGCCAGAGATTCGTGCGTATCCTGAAGCCCCTGGAGAAAGTCGTCCACACGAACGCGCTCATCCTGTGCGACCAGTCCGTGGACCGCAACTGTCTGTACAACATGAACTACGCCAGGGTAAGCAGTAAGGGGGTGCAGTCAGTTCATACGCAAGTTGTTTCGTACACCAGTAAATTCGTACACAAAAAAGTTGTTTCATGGTCTATTTGAAACCATAGTCGCTTCGTACACTCAGCTCAGAGTTGAACTTGATTACTAGAGTTATGATTCGACACCAGGTATGTATGAAAAAACTCAAAATCAGTGTATGAAACAACTAACAAAACCTGGGTACGAAACAACTTGTGTACGAAACTCCCTGTAACTGCAGTAAGCACCACCACAAGGGATTCAAATTGGAAAAGCGTAGATTTAATAAGCTTAAGTCTGATTTCAAACTGTTATTGCAGGGTATAACAAGAAGTAACTAAGGATAGAGTAGAGGACACATGTAACGGGATCGCTATCCGGTCATTTCGCCCACAGGTCAATTCGCCCACACTATGGAGTCATTTCGTCCAAGGTTACTGGTGGTTCATTTACCTCTCACTTGTTAACTGCTCAGTGGACGTGACATGGAACGTGTGGGCGAATTGACTCTTACTTGTGGGCGAAAAGTCTTATGGGCGAAATGACCGTAAATCAACGTGATCAGAGAATCGAAAAAGAATCAGCATTACATTATCATTATCATTGTATTATCATCATTATATTACATTAACTTTATCATTATATTCAGCTTATCTATATTTAACTATCTCTCTCCCTCTCTCTCTCTGTGTGTGTGTGTGTCAGGTGAGTGTGTGTGAGACCAGTGACAACGAGGACAACCTGCAGTTCAACGCTCGCATCATGACCTACCTGCGCAAACATGTCCCAAAAATGTTCCAGGTGAGTGCCAGCCAACAGTCTCTCTCTCTCTCTCCTCTCTCTCTCTCTCTCTTCTCTCTCTCTTCTCTCTCTCTTCTCTCTCTCTTCTCTTTTCTCTCTCTCTCTCTCTCTCTCTCTCTCTTCTCTCTCTCTCTCTCTCTCTCTCTCTCTCTCTCTTTTTTTTTTTCAATACATTAATTTATTCTTTTAAGAATCAAATTTTAAATTATGTGAGATGAGTTTGTTTCAAAAATCATATCGTGATCAATTTTAGTATGATTGAATTAATCCTTTATTTCCTGCCTCATTATCTCTGCAGAGTGCCTTGTCCCAGCTCAACTTGCAGCAGGTGCAGCTAGTGCTGGATGAGCTGTGCTGGCGGGAGCGCTACGGCCACTGTGCCGCCCAGGCCTACACCAACATGGTGGAGCACATCATCTACCTCACAGCCAGGGAGGCCGAGAGTGAGTATGGCTGCTCCATGCCAGTGTCGTGTGAGCAGCAGTCTGTTTACGAGGTGCAGTCCGCCTTTGTTTACTAACAAAAGAAAAATCAAACTGCGCATGCGTTGAGGTAAATATTTACTAATATTGACTTGTTGTTCAACAAAGGCATGTCCAGGCATCCTATGACAACAAACCCATCTTTGTTTACCAACAAAAGGGGGAGGGGAGCGAACTGCGCATGTGCGGAGGCAAAGAGTTTACTAACAAAGACTTGTTATCAGCTATAGCATTCACAGGCATCATCTGACAACATGGCTGGAGATTTACAGGAAAGATTATGATGCACATCAAAATAGTTTTGTTATGAAATTAGCAAGATTCTGTAGACCCATAAAGTTACTCATGATTCACTGCATAAAGGCTATTTAATGGTCCTTCACATCAGTAATACAAAAGCAGAGCGCATTATTCGATTCAGGAATGTTTTTCCTATAAAAGAATAAATCAGTATTCCCTCCCCTCCTTGAGCGGACATTCAGTCACAAGCGACAAGATGTACACACGGGACCGTGTGACAAGTGGTCCGGCTTTGTTGATCAACAAGTCTTATTAGTAAATGGACTGCACCTCGTAAACAGACTGCTGCTCACACGACACTGGGCCACCCACCACAGGCACATGCCACATTTACATTAATTAACCCTATGAGACCCAGAACGTAATTTCCATTGTAATTTGGGTACTATTAGACCAGTGTTTCTTAACCTGGGGTGCTAGCACCCCCAGGGGATGCTGAAATAAATTTTAAGGGGTGCTGGGAAATGGTGCATATATGGCGGTACAATGTTAAGAGTTCCTCGCAATGGATACAAAAGTATCAAAGGGATACTTTTTGACAAAAGTACAATTTTTATTTGATAAACTTTAACCTCATTATACTGAATTTCAGTAGTAGTAGTCTTTCTGTATTAGTGTAGCAACTGTAGTCTTTGTAACCAGATGTTAGGGGGTGCTGGACTTCCTAGACCTGACTACAGGGGGTGCTGAGGTCGGAAAAGGTTAATAAACGCTGTATTAGATGATTGTTAGTGAATATAAGCTATATTTTATAGCTATGACCTGTTTAGTATCCTTGTCCACTAACTAATTTGGTATATTCAAGTTACTTTTCGTAATTTCATGGCTAATGGACAATTTTATATGGCAAAGGAAAGATGTGGGCGTGAAGGGGTTAGGAAGAGCGGCTCGTAGAATTCTAAAATCTATATGTGCAATAGTATCAGTGTTTTCATTGTCTTTTAAAGTAGGAGTTGGAATGAAGAAAGTAGGAGGTGGAGATTGATTGCAAGCCCAGCGAAGGGAGGCGCTGCTTGATAGGCCGGGGGTCCGGGGGCCGCCTGGACCCCCTTAAGCCCACGCCTTTGAAGGTGTTAAAATATGCATTCTGGCTGTTTTTCAGGGTCAAATTCACTCCTTTCATAAAAGTAGGCGGCGCAAGTTTGCGAGTAGACCAGTAATTGCGCTGTCCGCAGCCTTGTTTTGAAGACACTGAGTATATTCCTTCATTAGTTACTTGTGATGCATTGAGATTGATGTTTGTTCATTACTAGCAAATCCTCTGCTCCTTCCAGACCTTATGTTCTTATGTTTATTCATATGTTTATTATCCTTATGTTCTTATGTCTCCTCTCAGACCCTGGAGTGCTACACTTACTGGACTTTGTAGCCCATTCCCCGCACTACAACTGGCGCTACAAGAGTCAGCACCTTCCCAAGGGCCCCACCACCCTGCAGCCCTCCATTATCATGAACACCATGAACAACACGGTGCCCGTCAGCCCCCAAGTCTCCCTGGATCCAGCCCCCATGGTGAGTCTGGCCCTGTGTCTCCCAGGACTTATTTCTCAGTCCAGTATTTGGTTTAACAGACCTGCAGCTATAACATCACAGGTGTCACTATAAAATTCCAGCCTGCGCCAACCAAGGGGCGGAGGGCCAACCATCACGTCCCTCCATAGGATAAAATAGCCTACTGACGCTATAGGCTTCAATGGGAGGAGGAGAAAAAAAAAAAGGAAAAAAAAAATTCTCCTACTGTCTTCTTTATAAGGACTGGCAATCAAGTGGGCTTTTTGTTACTTCTTTTTTGGTGTGCTTTTGGCCAGTCCTTTGTGATGTAAAAAAAAAAAAAGGTGTTTGGTGATGGCCTCACTAATACATATTTCAAGACTTAAAGTTGTTCCTTGCAAACAGCTCTTTAGTTTTCTGTCACATGTCTCCTTTCATATATTGTTACTAATTATTTATATCGTCATCAAATTATAGGCAAAGGAGAGAGTGTTTGAAATAGCTTAGACCACTTGATCTCATGTCTAAATTGGCCAATGAAATATGCCAGTAAAATCAATAATAACTAACAAAATATACAAACTAGATAGGCCAGTGTTTTGGTGCATGAGTGGTGGTTAAAGTGGAGGAGGATTTGTGTGTCCCGTTTGCTTCACTAGATTCAAGTTTCTGTGTTGTGTTAAATGACGTGATTTTCTCCCCCAGGCCACAACTCCCTTGGATCACAACAACAAAGTGCTGCTCACGGCTCATCGCATGGCAGCGTAAGTATTGTGCCTGTGTGTATCTGTGTACGTAGTGGTAGCAGAGGAGGAGTTCCTGTTACTTAACACTACCTACATCCACCTTTCATCCTCATCCATGAATTTATCCAGCCTCCTTTTAAAACTCCCTATTGACTCCGCACTGACCGCCTGACAACTGAGACCATTCCAATCATTCAGCACCCTATTTGTGAACCAGTTTTTCCCTATTTCTTTTTTAAATCTACATTTTTCCAGTTTGAATCTGCCAGAACATTTTGATGATTGTCTTATGTTATCTTTATGTGATATGTTATCTTATGTGTTATGTTTGATGATTGTCTCATGTTGTGTTATGTATTCACGCGTCCTATTTCTGCCGGCCCAGGCCACCCTCGGCCGCCGCGCCCGCCGCCAAGGTCGTCGCACCCGTCAACTCCCAGCAAGACTCCATTGAACTGGAACCTTTCTACTACGGACAGATCCAGGGCGACGCCACGCTGGGCCGGGAAATTAACACCACCAGATTTGTCTGCCATATATGCTCGGTAAGGTTTTGTTGAGTTAAAGTTTGGGAGTGGAAATCTTCTTCTTCTTGTGACCTTTGTCGCTGAGTATCGCTTCATAGGTCTTCTTCAACTTGGTCAACAGTGACAATAACAGCAATGATGATCTTTAGTGGTAATGACACACATGATGGTGGTTATAATGACCCATTGTAGAAGTGTGTATGTGTCCATCCTTGGTTTTATGTTCTATTGTAACCCCGGTGCCTCTCCTTCCTTCCCAGGTGGTGTGTGAAAACAACATTGATTTCTACAGTCACCTCAAGCTGCACCTGAGTCGCACGGCGCCCTACGGGGACACCAAGATGTGCTGCGACTACTGCACGGACCACTTCACCAACGACGAAAAGAAGATCTTCCATCAAAGAGTGGTAAGGCAGACACACAAACCCCTCACTTGCTTCTTTTAAAAAAAAAAAAAAAATTAAATGCATTTTTTTTTTACTCCCAGATCTTTTTCGACCTTTGTTTTGATTATCCATTCATTTCCCATCGAATACTTTCCTCTCTGTCTCTTTTTGCTACTGCCCACTTCCATCACTTTAAACTTTTTAGCAGTAAACTCCATTTCCCATAGTTGACTCCATCTGAAAATCTTGTCTTATGTGTGTGTGTGTGTGTGTGTGTGTGTGTGTCTAGAAGCAAAAAGAAGACATCATACTGAGTCAAAACAAACACACTTACAATGAATCTTTTATGGACTTATTTTAGTTTCACCAAGGCAAAAACAACAGAGATTTGCGTCAACTATACAATTATATAATCTACAGGAACTACCTCGTGTAGGTCTCGCGGCCTCTTGTAGCTTCCTTATCTTCTTATGTTCTTATGTATTTCTGCTTTCTCTCCTTCCGCAGAAACACATGCATACAGACAGTAGATTTATATGGTGCCGCATTTGCACTGTCGGGTTCAGCAACGAGTTTAACCTGGTGAACCACATGGCCAAGAAGCACTATGAGAGTGAGCTGCCCTACCGCTGTGATGTGTGCTACTTTGTCACCTCCATCTTCTACAGCCTCATCGACCACTTCAACACGGTGAGTAGTAGTAGTAGAAGTCGTGGTAGTAGTAGTAGGAGGACATTGTTGTAAGGAGGGAGGGACATTGCTGTAAGGAGTAGTAGTAGTAGTAGAAGAAGTCGTGGTAGTAGTAGTTAGTAAGTAGTAGTAAGAATAGAAAGTCGTGGTAGTAGTAGTAGAGAATGTAGTAGTAAGAGTATGGTAAGAGTAGTAGTAGTAGTAGAAGAAGTCGTGGTAGTAGTAGTAGTAGTAGTAGAAGAAGTCGTGGTAGTAGTAGTAGTAGTAGTAGAAGAAGTAGTGTGGTAGTAGTAGTAGTAGTATAGTAGTAGTAGTAGTAGTAGTAGTAGTAGTAGTAGTAGAAGAAGTCTGTGTAGTAGTAGTAGTAGGAGAATCGTGGTAAGTAGTAGTAGTAGTTAGGTAGTATGTAGTAGTAGTAGTAGTGTAGTAGTAGTAGTATAGTAGAAGAAGTCGTGGTAGTAGTAGTAGTAGTAGTAGTAGAGAAGTCGTGGTAGTAGTATAGAGTAGTAGTGTGTAGTAGTAGTAGTAGTAGAGTGGTAGTAGTATGTAGTAGTAAGTAGTAGTAGTAGTAAGAGAAGAAGTCGTGGTAGTAGTAGTAGTAGTAGTTAGTAGTAGTAGTAGTAGTAGTAGTAGTGGAGGTAGAAGTGTAGAGAAGAAGTCGTTGGTAGTAGTAGTAGGATAGTAGGGAGAAGTGTGGTAGTAGTAGTAGTAGTAGTAGTAGTAGTAGTAGTAGTAGTAGTAGTAGAAGAAGTCGTGGTAGTAGTAGTAGTAGTAGCAGTAGTAGTAGTAGTAGTAGTAGTAGTAGTAGTAGTAGTAGTAGAAGAAGTCGTGGTAGTAGTAGTAGTAGGACATTGTTGTAAGGAGGGAGGGACATTGTTGTAAGGAGTAGTAGTAGTAGTAGTAGTAGAAGAAGTAGAAGAAGTCGTGGTAGTAGTAGTAGTAGTAGTAGTAGTAGTAGTAGAAGAAGTCGTGGTAGTAGTAGTAGTAGGAGGACATTGTTGTAAGGAGGGAGGGACATTGTTATAAGGAGGTCACGGCCTCTTGTAGCTTCTTTATTTTCTTATGTGCTTATGTTCTAATCCCAGTGATGATTATGATGAGACCTTTAATGTTCACTGTCCTGCCTTCATCCCACAGGAGCACAAGAACACCTCGTACGTGCAGTGCCATTTCTGCCTGGTTGTCAAGTCCATCAGCCCAGCCACCAGCAACTCCTTCTCCCAACGCATGTATCAGCACTTGCAGGTAAAACGCGCATACGCACACGCACACGCACACACACACACACACACACACACACACACGCACACGCACACACCCACCCACGCACGCACGCACGCACGACAAGTCTTAGATAATAAAATAAGATTGTTGTATTGTACTTTTAGTTTACCTCAGATACCTCTTTACCTCAGATAGCTAGGATATAACCTGGTCTTTGTAGCTGCTGTGTATCAACTTCCCTTGTTAATATATGATGTATTGTTAACCCCTTCACGCCCAGATGTTTCCTTTGTTATAAAAAAGTGTATGTTGTGGAGCCCTAAAATGACAAAAAGTAACAATATACCAAATTAACCTGTGGACAAGGATACTAAACAGGTCATAGCTATAAAATATTGCTTATAATCACTAAAACCTAGCTAATGGTACCCAAATTACAATGAAAATTACGTTCTGGGCCTCAAGGGGTTAATATGATGTTATACTGTTAATGGATCTGATTATAGCCCTGCGCCTTCCCTCACAGAGACACACACACCAGCAGGCGCGGTGCAAACAGTGCCAGCTCAACTTTTACAGTGCGTTCCTCCGAGACGATCACAAGAAGAAAGATCACGTCACTCGCGTCGGCTTCCCAGGTGAGCTTTAAGTACCTTCTCAGGGTAAATATATCTTCCTTCAATTAATACTCCTAATGCCATTGCTCCTGGGTACCACCTTAGAGTATTTTTTTAATCATATTTTTCTTAACTCAAAAACAATGATAGTTACGTAAAACATGTATAGAGTAATGAACATAATTAGATCAAAGCCTTTCACTGCACTAGTAACCAGGGTAAATAGTAGCCTTCTCTGGTTAGTGGTTAGTGGTTAAGGGATACAATAAAGGCGATGTAGGAAAAGTTCTTACGGGTATTAACCAGGGTAGAACAAGAAGTAACAGATTCAAGCTGGAAAAGTGTAGATTTAAAAAAGAAATAGGGAGAAACTGGTTCACAAATAGAGTGGTGAATGATTGGAATGGTCTCAGTAGACAGGTAGTTAGTGCGGAGTCATTAGGGAGCTTTAAAAGAGAGGTGGATGTAGGTAGTGTTAAGTAACAGGAACTACCTCATGTAGGTCTCACAGTTTCTTGTAGCTTCCTTATTTTCTTATGTTCTTATGTTCTTCCCTTCCCTGCCCTTGCCTTCCCTTCCCTTCCCTGCCCTTCCCTTCCCTTCCCTTCTCTTCTCTTCCCTTGCCTCCCCTTCCCTTGCCTTGCCTTGCATTCCCTTGCCTTCTTATGTTCCTATGCATGTGCCGTCATTCCAGGGCTGCAGCGGTACAAGATTCCGTCTGGACAGAACCGCATAGTGTTCCGTCCCTGGATCAAGCGCCAGGTCAACAGTGTGAACCCGGCCAGCAACTCCATGGACATTGGCCCTCCCATGGCCCTCTCCTCCACCCTGGAGTGGCACTCCTTCACCCTGAACGACACCAGTGACCACAAGTGTCTGGAGTGTGGCAGTAACTTCTCACTCTCACATCACTTCAAGTACGTTGTTGCCATTACTGTTATTGTTATTTCTTATTATTTTATATATATTTCTATTTATTATTGTTATTGTTTATTCTTACATTACTAACATTGCCGTTACTCTTGAAACATTAACCCCTTCACGCCCAGATCTTTCCTTTGCTATATGAAATTGTCTGTTGTTAGCCATAAATTACGAAAAAGTCACTGAATATACCAAATTAACTAGTCGACTAGGATACTAAACAGGTCATAGCTATAAAATATTGCTTATAGTCACTAAAAATCATCTAATGGTACCCAAATTACAATGGAAATTACGTTCTGGGCCTCAAGGGGTTAAGAGATCTGGTGTTTTTATTCTTGTGTGTTCTTTACGACAGTTCTTTTATTCTTGTGTTGAGTAACTTCTCCCTCACACATCACTTTCTGTAAGTTGTCAACACTCTTGTAACAGAAAGAGATCTTGTGTGTGTTTATATTTGATACAGTAACCAGTTCTATTATTATTGCATTTTATTCCTAGTCATTCATAAGGATCTGAAATTTTTATTTTGACTGACTTCTTTTAAATTTGAACTCACACATCACTTCAAGTACGTTATCTGTCGCCACTCTCGTAACAGAAAGAAATCTAGTGTTCATATTCTTCGTGGCATCATAAGGATTTTTTTTTTTTTTTTTTTTTTTTTTTTTTTTTTTTTTTCCCCATAAGAATCTGGTTTTATTTAGATTTTTTTTTTTTTTTTTTTAACAAAACTTCAAATAGGTTTTCTCCACTCTTGTAACAGAAAGATATCTTGTGTTTATATTCCTGGTGATTCATAAGGCGCTGGGAGTTTTATTTAGATTTATATATTATTTACTATTTTTTGTAATATGAACTCAGTGGACTTTATGATATGATGACATGATAGGACAATATGAACTTTTTTTAATATGAACTCGGCTTACCTACTTATTAATATGAAACAAGGGGGCAGCATGGAGGTTACTGGAGATGAGAGACAGTGTGCAGTGAGATGGTTACTCTTTAATGCACGTGTTGTTGTTGTTGTTGCCACAGGTCCTACATGAAGTGTATAACTCACGTGTTGTTGTTGCCACAGGTCCTACATGAAGTGTATAACTCACGTGTTGTTGTTGTTGTTGTTGTTGCCACAGGTCCTACATGAAGTGTATAACTCACGTGTTGTTGTTGCCACAGGTCCAACATGAAGTGTATAACTCACGTGTTGCTGTTGTTGTTGTTGCCACAGGTCCTACATGAAGTGTATAACTCACGTGTTGTTGTTGTTGCCACAGGTCCTACATGAAGTGTATAACTCAAGTGTTGTTGTTGTTATTGCCACAGGTCCTACATGAAGTGTATAACTCACGTGTTGTTGTTGCCACAGGTCCTACATGAAGTGTATAACTCACGTGTTATTGTTGTTGTTGTTGCCACAGGTCCTACATGAAGTGTATAACTCACGTGTTATTGTTGTTGTTGCCACAGGTCCTACATGAAGTGTATAACTCACGTGTTGTTGTTGTTGTTGCCACAGGTCCTACATGAAGTGCACGCGCTGCAGCTTTGCCACGTGCTGTCGCAACATGATCGTCAAGCACTCGGAGTCCTTCCACCCCCAGGGCCGCGCCAAGAAGGGCCACTACAAGCTGGGCCACCCCGTCACCCTCCCCAAGGCGCTCTTCTGCATCTGTGGCTTCAGCACCAAAAGCGGCAACCACCTAGGTGAGTGCTGGCCTGGCCCTTGAGGATGCCAAGTTATCTGTCAGCCACTAGGACATGTACTTATTTCATGTATTCAGCCGTACATCTACAGTCCACAAATACATTTAACAGTTTCTCTATATGCACTAAATGCTTCATCCCTATCCTTCCATATGCCTTGATCCATACATACCCTAAATGGCGGCGTACAAGTCCACTCTTTGACCCTGAAAAAATCTCTCCATAACTCGGGGTCGACTTATACTGCCAGGATAAAATGCGAACCTTTACCGCCGAGTGGCAAACACGTGGATCAGCACTACTAACAATCGCTGTACACCACTCACCCTAACTCCCGCAGGTTACCACAAATATTTCCAACTAAAACTTGTGTTCGGTGAACTTACTTACTTTACATATTTAACACACAGATTAATATATAAATAATTAAATAATAATATAAATTCAGTTTATATCAACACAAAACCATAGGCTGTTTCCAACAGCTGATACACAGATTGTAAACAACTGACCGGGAATGCCACTGAACCCAAGCGGCCACTCAGACAACTACAACAACAACAACTGCCCGGCTGCTCGCCGAGCGCCAGCGCTGTCCGCTCAACTCATGGTGCCTCACACTCTAACAATACAACCGCTAATTCAGATCTACAAATATATGGTGACCATACACTACGGGGGTAAAGACTTTGTAAGCTTTGGCCTACCAGCAGCCTACCCTATTTTTGGGGCCGACTTATACGGCAAGTATAGGCCTGACCCGTAATCTTGAGCTAATAATCATGAGGTCGACTTGTACGCCTGGTCGACTTATACGCCGCAATTTACGGTACATATGAATACACAACTGTATTAATGGAAGTGCTCAGTTCAGATGTGTTTTAACTTTCCTTCCATCATTCTCATTGCATTTGATGATCCTGTATCTTGATTTTATGATACAGCGCACTAAACTCACACATCACTTCAAGTACTTTGTCTCCACTCTTGTAACATAAAGAGATCTTGTGATTGTATTCCTGGTGATTCATAAGGATCTGGGTTTTTTTTTATATTTTTTTTATATTAAGATATTCATCCTTGTTTCCCTGTCCAGCACGTCACATGGGCCTGTGTGAGGGGGGGAGGAAGTCCGCCTACCCCTCTGTGTCGGCCGCCATGGTGTACAACGGAGACGTGACGGGCGGCATGCTGAACCTCGCCAACCTCAGCTTGGGCAACATCGGTCTGGCCGCCATCTGTCCCGACGTGGCCATCCCCAACCCCTCCCTGGACATGAGCCATTTCATGAGTGTGTCCATGGAGGTGGATGAAGGCTGAATGCAGGTCACACACACACACAGGGACACACACACACTCACATTGACATTCATGCACAAATTCACCGTCCCGATGTTCCAGTGGATAGTGCGCTGGCCTTCCATTCTGTGGTAGCCGGTTCGAATCCTCACTGCTCACGGGGATTTTTCACTGACAATTTTGGGCGGTTACTGTCCCTGTAAGCAAGGGGATGAGGTTGAGCAAGAGGATGGGGGTGTGTGGTGTGTGAGGTCCCAGCATTACCCTAAGATTGGTAATAATGAGCTCCAAGCTCACACCAGGAGGGTAAAACTGGCGACCGCGAGTCAGCTTACGTGGACAAGACCATGGATGAATAACACAGACACACCAAAACAAGCATTTATTAGTAAGTGTGTGTGACAAGAGCCATGATTCAGCCGTCAGTGCATCAGTAAAAGTCAACAGTGGCTAGTGCTGTCACCTGTCCCGTGTGAACCTCTCGTCTCTTCACCTGGTCCACACGGCTGTCTGCTCAGATAACAGTGGTTAGTGCTGTCACCTGTCCAGTGTGAACCACTCTTCTCACCTGATCCACACGGCTGTCACCTGTCCCGTGTGAACCACTCTTCTCCTCACCTGATCCACACGGCTGTCACCGGTCCCGTGTGAACCACTCTTCTCCTCACCTGATCCACACGGCTGTCACCTGTCCCGTGTGAACCACTCTTCTCCTCACCTGATCCACACGGCTGTCACCTGTCCCGTGTGAACCACTCGTCTCCTCACCTGATCCACACGGCTGTCTGCTCAGATAACAGTGGCTAGTGACGTCACCTATCCCGTGTGAACCTCTTGTCTCCTCACCTGGTCCACACGGCTGTCACCGGTCCCGTGTGAACCACTCTTCTCACCTGGTCTACATGGCTGTCACCGGTCCCGTGTGAACCACTCGTCTCACCTGGTCTACATGGCTGTCACCGGTCCCGTGTGAACCACTCGTCTCCTCACCTGGTCTACACGGCTGTCTGCTCAGCGGAGAGAAAGAAAACAAGACCTCCACCTGGCTGGGCTGTCCGGGATATGTTGGTCAGAAATGCATGTTCTCCGGAGCAAAGCTTTATAACTGGCTTAATTTTATAAGCCACCTAAAGTTGTGTATTTAGTGCTGGTTAGTTCTCTGTTGTAACATTGGTGTTTAGACTGTGTGTGTGTGTGTGTGTGTGGTGTGTGTGTGTGTGTGTTCTTACCTAACTGAATGTGTACAGGATTGAATCAGACATGAGGGATCCCAATATTCCTTAGTCATTTTATCCTATTTTGTTTTATCTTCAAGTGTAAATACTGTTTGCGCACTCTTCATCGGCTGGAAGTTTGAGGAATATTATTGTGGCCACATCCTGCCCCTGGGGCACTCCACTCTCGACCTCGCTTCTCCTCTGCACACCCCGTCAAGCTCCTCTCACTGTCCAACATGTCCTAATATCCTGCCCCCATCTTACTCCTGCCCGTTCCAGTTCCTTCCCTCATTTGTCCTCCCTTTCCCGACCTCCCTGTCTTGCGGACATTCTCCCGGAACTCCCCTCCTTCTCCCTGAGTCACTTAACCTTCCTCCAACACATCCACATCCTACATCTGACCTAACCATCCTGCTGTAACATTCCGTTCTTCCCCTTCCCTCACCGTTTCACTATTTCTCTATAACCCCTCCTCTTCACTATGCTTTGCCATAGTGCCATATCACCTCTGATGGCTGGCACATTCACCTTTTTGGGCATTAAACCAATCAATCACTACCGCCGCCGCCGCCGCCCTCCCGTCATCACAGTCTTCATTTTTCATTTTCTCAAGAAATCAGAAATTTTCTTAATATTCCTTATTTGCTCATTAAGGTGTGTGTGTGTGTGTGTGTGTATGTGTGTGTGTGTGTGAGTCAGAGAGAGAGGAGGACAGGGACAGAAAGATTTTTAGACCAATTGTTTTAAGAAAAAGAGTAATTAGTTATTTTCAGGTTCACTTTAATCCTGAAATAATTTAATCACAAATATTCTAATAAGCTGTGGGAGAGTGTGCAGAGGCGGCGGCAGAAAAGACAGCTCTTCACAGACTGAGATAACTTATTAGGAAGTTTATGGTGGCTGTATCTTTTTATTTGTTATTCAGCCTTTTTATTTTCCCATGGAGATGACAGTGTCGTGCCTAGCAGGCATGACAGTGTCTGTTTTTAGTGCTAAGTTAAAGGAAAACTTTCTTTAAAATGAATTTTGTACGACATTCTTTTTCGTCATAAGAAGTGATTATCTAAGAAAACGAAAAGGCGAGTGACAGCAAAGTAAAATAAATAAAGCTGCAAATAAGACAAGAGAAATAACTGATACCCTTTCAGAGACACTTTTCTTCTGGTCGTAGTTCTACATGTTTCTTCTCTGTCCCATGACCAACCTCACACACTCCCATCTCATGTCACGCTCCTCCCCAACCCTCTGCACACCCTGTCAAGCTCCTCTCACTGTCCAACATGTCATACTCCTGCCCATTCCAGTTCCTTCCCTCATTTGTCCTCCCTGTCTTGCGCACATTCTCCCGGAATCCCCCTCCTTCTCCCTGGACAATGTAACCTTCCTCCAACAAATCTACATCATTCATCTGATCTAACCATCCTGCTGTAACATTCCGTTCTTTCCCTTCCCTCACCGTTTCGCTATTTCTCTCTAACGCCTCCCCTTCATTATGCTTTGCCATAGTGCCATATGATCTCTGATGTCTGGCACATTTTCCCTTTGCATTAATTCAATTCAATTCTCTGTCTCATGTCGAGTCAGCGGTCGGCACGCTGGGCTGACCACAGGAATTTGAATCTTGCTTGTAGATAATTTTGGCTTGTCTATTTTCATGCTGTAGTCCCCGGTCACCAGACAGAAAGGGTGCATGACACATTGTCCTGGCGCTGTGACAGTTAAGAACATAAGGAAGCTACAAGAGGCTGGGAGACCTACACGTGGTAGTTCCTGACAGTTGTGCTTGGTAGGGTCGGCAAGCAGGCTTGGACACTTCCAAGAGAACACAAAGTGTCTGCGTCACACCAAATAGATGGTAAGCAAGCACTGTAAAGATATCTGTATACTATTATTAGTATTTCTGTTGGAATCTTTAGTTTCAACACTGCATTTAGCAGTGTAGCATTTTATGTAGCATGGGAGAATGTCAAATGTTATTGTTATCAGATAATTTCTGGTCCTTCACACCAAGCTTGAACACACTCTCTAGAGGATTGCCGGCTAACCACTCCTATAGCATAGCAGAGTAACCCTTCAGAAGGTGTGGCGAGGTCAAATATATATTGATTTAGACCTGAGGAATACTGGCATCAATACTGGGGCTGGAGTACACTTGTGATAAGTAGTGTTATCAGGGCATGTAGGGAAATAACACATTGTGATTGTTTGGCCATGTGAAGAATTAATGAAATAACTGATGTGCTGCATACTGTATAAACTATTGCCAGATGGGACATAGAGGCGGCCAGTGGGGAGGATGGCATTCTGGGGACAGACCGAAGAGCTACAGGATGTAATGAGGAAACTTGATACAACAATAACAATGCAAGGTTGCAAGTTGCCATTAGGTGACGTAAGGCTTACTAATGGAAGTAACGAACCAAAAATCATAATTTATTTTTGTGGGAAGTGTTGCCATGTATAATTTACACTGAAAGCAGACAAACTCTATCAAGGTTTGGGTTGGAGAGTTGTTATAAAGTATACTCTATTATTTGACCCCTTGAGGCCCAGAATGTAATTTTCATTGTAATTTGGGAACCATTAGACGATTTTAATTAATATAAGCAATATTTTATAGATATGACCTGTTTAGTATCCTTGTCCACTAGCTAATTTGGTTTATTTAGTTTTCGTAATATTATGGCTCGACAACAGACAATTTTATATAGCCAAGGCAAGATCTGGGCGTGAAGGGGTTAAGTGTAAGAGTAACAGTTGCACCCACTGTGGTATTTTTTCTGCACTATGATATACAACATAGCATCATAGTACAGTAAAACCTCTCATATTCGGACCACCTTTTTTTTTTTTTTTTTTTTTTTTTTTTTTTTTTTTTTTTTTTTTTTTTTTTTTTTTTTTTTTTTTTGGGGTCGAAATGTCCTAGCTATCCTGCAGATTATACACCTATATTTTTTTTTTTTTATAAACTTATCCCCCCCATATATAATCCCCCCATTATTCGGATCCTTGCATTACTCGGACCACTCCTTGGCCCAATTAGTCCCAATATGAGAGGTTTTACTGTACTGCACTATGATATACAGCATAGCATCATAGTACTGCACTATGATATACAACATAGCATCATAGTATGTGCTTCAGATAGCATCATATCTCTGACGATGGTGATTGTGATGGATTTTTGAAAAGACAAATTTTATACTGACTTTAATCTTAAAATATCCATGTACTTTTATACCAGTTTTATAATCTTAAGTTTTGTTATATAGAAAATTTGTATAGAGCAATATTCAATAAGGTTTTCACAGTGACAACAACTCGGTGTCATCAATAGCACATATAGAGGAATGTGACGGAGATCCTTGTCGATAAATTAGTTGTACAAACGTTTAACCTCTTGAGGCCCAGAACGTAATTTCCATTGTAATTTGGGTACCATTAGATGATTTTTTGTGACTATAAGCAATATTTTATAGATATGACCTATTTAGTATCCTTGTCCACTAACTAATTTGGTATATTCAGTTACTTTTCGTAATTTTATAGCTCGACAACATGCAATTTTTTATAGCCAAGGAAAGATCTGGGCGTGAAGGGGTTGATAGGGATATCTTTTTCTTTCTCTTCATGGACAGCTTGGGTTTCCATTGTGTCATAAATACTGCACACCAAGCTATGATCAAAACATTATAGCTTAAAACAATGTATATCACAAATAGTTGACAAATGGGTCTGTAACTATAGTCTGGGTTTTTAACGAGGTGAAAAGTCCTGCCCCCTTGCTGCTTACTGCCTGATATTTGATGCCAGGAGAAGGGAATACTACGGTTCTTCTAAATATCAGCTGTATTTTATCATAGTTAATCATAGTATCAGGTAAACAGAGGCATCATTTTAAGCATGAGACCTTATGATAGAATTGAATTTTTGCCTCGTTAAAAAAAATAGACTATATCTACTCTATTCTGTACATAGATCACAGTTGAACTTTGAAGGTTGTTATCATTAAGTAAAGAAATCAAACATAAGTGTAGCACTATGTTAGTTGCTGACTGTTTCAGGCAGAATAAATCTTATATATATATAGTCATTCCACATTAAGAAAATAACTTTGTTGCAACAAGTCTACCAAGCTTCTGAATAAACACACTTTTTTGTAATGCAGAATTAATATACCTATTTTGGAGCAGTGTCTCGGCGCCTTGACTTATAGTAGAAATTAACCCCTTCACGCCCAGATCTTTCCTTTGCTATAAAAAATTGTATGTTGTCGAGCCATAAAATTACGAAAAGTCACTGAATATACCAAATTAGTAAGTGGACAAGGATACTAAACAGGTCATATCTAATTAAATATTGCTTACATTCATTAAAATTGTATAATGGTATCCAAATTACAATGAAAATTACGTTCTGGGTCTCAAGGGGTTAACAATCGTAGAGGCACAACCATTGATCCGTAACCTGCTTGCTGCGTTGAATGGCGGGGAAATGCTGGAACTATTCTGACTATCACTACAGCAATTAACCCCTTGAGGCCCAGAACGTAATTTCCATTGTAATTTGACTACCATTAGATGATTTTTTATAAGCAGTATTTTATAGCTATGACCTGTTTAGTATCCTTGTCCACTAACTAATTTGGTATATTTAGTTACTTTTCGTAATATTATAGCTCGACAACAGACGGTTTTATATAGCAAAGGAAAGGCCAGTTCCAATAGTTTTGCTCCAAGCTCTTGTTTTATAGATTAGGAAATAATGAAAGCAATCATAGCCAACATCCATTTTAATCTTATCAGTTAGAGTTCAGACTTGTACACATATAGTCAACTCTCGATTTAAGGGACTAAAAGGGGGGAGAAGTGGTCCGTTAAAACCGATTGTCCGTTAGAGCGAGGGTATTTTCCCAAGGGTGTGAAAATAGTATAGGAAAAACACAGAAAAATTGTGAAATAAATTAGAAATAATCACAATCCCATACATCAAATTTGTACGTCAACCCCCACCCTCCCTTTACTTCTTGCAGATGGAGGCAGCCTGCAGCGTGGCCATCTGGTGCAGCAGACTCGCCACCGTGAAGCGCAGGAGATGGAACTTGCTGAGAGGCACTTGGAAGGTATGTGAGGTCCCTGTGTTGGTCTTCATGTTAAGCACCACCATGGGCTCCAGCACACGCGACAGCCAACTGGGGATTACAGTGTTGTCTCATGTAAGATGACGTAAGGTAGTACTTTCCAAATACATAAGAAAATAAGGAAGCTACAAGAGGCCCTGAGACCTACACGTGGTACTTCCTGTAAACACAGATG
This sequence comes from Chionoecetes opilio, assembly GCA_016584305.1. Taxonomy (NCBI): domain Eukaryota; kingdom Metazoa; phylum Arthropoda; class Malacostraca; order Decapoda; family Majidae; genus Chionoecetes; species Chionoecetes opilio. Next base: position 292,199 of record JACEEZ010010002.1, on the reverse strand, counting down.
TAAATTTTCCATCGGTGTGCATGCTATCATCAAAATTACATACTGTATGGTGTATCTTATGTTGCAAAAGGAGTAAGAGCACAACGAAAGTAAAATGAGAGGATAACATATCGGAATATTTGAGTGAGAAGCCAGGCTTGTAAATAAGAACATATGAAAATAAGGAAGCTACAAGAGGCCGTAAGACCTACACGAGGTAGTTCCTGTAAAGACGATATGTATGGACAGGAGCGAGTGAAAACTAGTCATGGTTTATTTATGTTTTCCCTTTACCACCTTATCTTTGTGAAGGTAGTGTGATTCCCTTACCTCGTGGAAATAGTGACATCCACCCTCCAGGTCATGTGAGTCATGGTGGGCAGCGACGGGGAGTTAGCCACCAACTGGCGGTCAATGTCGGGTCTGGCTGCTCCGTAGACCACTCTGCTCACATCCACGGCAAACCCTCCCGGCAGTCTGAGGGCAAGGCCAGTTTGAGTGCCACTGCCGGACACCACTCCTTTGTACTGTTATTACTCTATTTTAACCCCTTCACGCCCAGATCTTTCCTTTGCTATAAATAATTGTCTTGTTAGCCATAAAATTACGAGAAATAACTGAATAAACCAAATTAGTTAGTGGACAAGGATACTAAACAGGTCATATCTATAAAATATTGCTTATATTCACTAAAAATTGTCTAATGGTACCCAAATTACAATGGAAATTACATTATGGGTTTCAAGAGGTTAAGAGCAGATCAGTCACTCACCCGAGGGCGGTGAGGTCTGCCACCAGAGCCTCCTGGCGGGTGGTGGCGGTGTTGAGCCTCAGCACGGCCTTCAGCAGACTCACCGCGCCACAGTACTGAATGCACACACTCTGAAACAGTGACACCCTCGGCTAGCATAACTAAACAAAAGAATTAGGAAAATAATTTTACCAATGCTGGACCCTTCTTAGTTAACCCCTTCACGCCCAGATCTTTCCTTGGCTATATAAAATTGTCTGTTGTCGAGCCATAAAATTACAAAAAGTGACTGAATATGCCAAATTAGTTATTCGACACGGATATTAAACAGGTCATACCTATAAAATATTGCTTATATTCACTACAGATCGTTTAATGGTACCCAAATTACAATGGAAATTACGTTCTGGGTCTCAAGGGGTTAAGCGGACGTCACATTTACACGACATTGATCCCGACATGCCCCGATATTGGGTCAATACGACACTCGTACACCGTTTCAAGGCGTGTCGACATGTTCATCGCAGTCTCGTGAGGTGTCTGCAAGCTTGCCGAGTTTTTAACCCTTGCGCTCAAAAGAGTAGCTGACCCATTTCTCTGGACTTTGTCGGCATGTTCATACTTGCTTCGTATCGGCTTCCAGGTATTTTGTACGGGGATCATGATGTCTTTTACTGATGTCTTCCACAAACACCGTTGCGAGACACTAATCATATATCAAACATCATCCTATTCCCCACTTGTTTCTCCCATCATCGCTGCCTCACTCACCATGGCCTTGTCCTCTGTGGTGGCCTGACGCGCTGCACACAGGTGAGCCACAGCTGCCTCCTGTTCTGTTCCGCGGCTGCCCTGAAGGTATCCCAGCGACACTGTACAGAACAACACCACATTAATAATAATAATAATTTTATTCTCACCCGAAGGCATACAGGTCATTAGATTTATATTCCCCTTTGAAGGCCAAATAACACTGATTCAATAGTTGGTTGGCAAATACCAGCTAGGCAGACACTCCAAATTTATGGTGTGATGCTTTTCTTATACATCTCCATGCCACGGAGCGACATACATAAGAACATAAATAAGGAAGCTACAAGAGGCTGCGAGACCTACACGAGGTAGTTCCTGTTACTTAACACTACCTACATCCACCTTTCATCCCCATCCATGAAATTATCCAGCCTCCTTTTAAAGCTCCCTATTGACTGCACTGATACATACCTTTGATGAGTCTCCTGAAGAAGGCCTTGTCCATGGAGGGGGCGGCCTTCACTAAGCTCCTCACCTCAGGCGGCACCCGGGCGGGGAACACTTGACTCGGACTCTCTAGGGTCGCCATCCTTCCTTGCTACAACACGCTACACATCCAATACTGCAAAGAAAAAGACTCTGAATACAGATTGCTACCGTACATAACACTATAGTCGCCAGTCACTCGCCACTGCACTAATGTCGCCAGGCACAATATATTACAAATTTTAACATCACTACAGACTTTTATGTGCCACTGAAGACATGTAGTGTGGTGTACATAATATAAACTACTGTGCATGCCTCTTCAGTGGCAAATACAAGTCTGTAGTGATGCTAAAATTCATAATATATGGCACCTGGCGACATTATTGCAGTGGCGAGTGACTGGCGACTATAGTGTTATCTACGGTACAACAATACACATCCAATACTGCAAAGAAGACTTTATGAATATAGAAAAGGAAGGTTGATTGATTGTAATGCCAAAAAGGGGAAATGTGCCAGACATCAGAGGTCCTATGGCACTAGTAGAAAAGGAAGACAAAAGCTATGAATGAGATATTTCATTTACGAAGGACTCGATAAGTGGAAATTATCAATACTAGAAGAAAGATGTGTATGCTATAATGCTATTTTTATAGACTTACTGGTAAGTCTATAAAAATTTATTGTAGAAAATTAGAAAAAAATTGACATCACGGAATATACTACATTATGCTCCAGAGTACGTCCTTTCTTGCCCTTACTATGGGTTGTCTCTCCACCAGGCTCTCTCAGATCCCCTCAGATACTTGTTATAAAACTGCTGAAGTGTAAAGTGCAGCAAAGACTACTGTATACAGTATACAGTAGTCTTTGAGTGCGGGGTAAGAATGCCCAGTTGACTAATACTGATAAGGAAAATTTCCAAGGAGTGGCATCCTTGATGCTTACAGATGTCTTCTGGTAGTAGACCTGAAGACATCTGTAAGCCTCCCTGCCTCCTTCCTGGCGTTCCTGCTCACCTGTCACCCGTGCACCAGTAGTGCCATATGGATACAGTTGATTCGGGCCGCCAGTTGAATCAGGCCGCCTATATTAAATGCATACTGGACGAGAGTTTCGCGGTCGTTTTCAGAGACACCGACTATTTTTTCTTGGCCTACAATAGGTGCTTGTTCTAATGGAGATAGTTTTATTTTGCGCAAAAAAAAAAAAAATATGGAAAAAAATTAAACTTAACCTAACCTTATAGGTTTTAATGAAACCTAACCTAACCTTATAGGTTTTAATGAAACATAACCTAACCTTATAGGTTTTAATGAAACATAACCTAACCTTAACCACAAAGTATAGGGGCCTACCTACTTTTTTTTTTTTTTTTTTTTTTTATGGGTTTGCGCAAAATAAAACTATCTCCATTAGAACAAGCACCTATTGTAGGCCAAGAAAAAATAGTCGGTGTCTCTGAAAACGACCGCGAAACTGCCCTGTCTGCTGGGTATGCATGCTACTATAGGCGGCCTGTTTCAACTGGCGGCCCGAATCAACGGTACCCGTGCCATAGGACCTCTGATGTCTGGCACATTCACCTTTTAGGCATTAAATCAATCAATCGCCCGTGCACCAGTAAGCAACCGAGGCTATTACACTGACGTCCCAGCCCTGGAAACACTCGTATGCACACACCAGGCACAGAACACCATTAAATGAGCATGTTCTTGGCGGTAGCGCCAAGTCTAGGGCGGTGTTATAGCGTATGGCACTGTGGGAGGCGGGGAGGCAATGTTTTGATGGTCAGCTGATCGGCCGTGACTCGTGAGCCCCGCCCCCCTCGGACCGTCCCACCAAATCCCATTGATAATACAAACATCTATTCACATATTAAAGTACGGCATATATTTAACATAGACATTTTGAACATAGAATAGCGTGGTAAATGATTGGAATGGACTAACTGGACGAAAGCACTACCGTAACTTCCATTGATAAAACAAACTCTATTTTCAAACATCTATTTCACACATCTAAGTACAGCATATATCTAACATAGACATTTTCAACAGAACCATTAGGGTGGTAAAAGATTGGAATGCCCTCAGTCGTCAGGTAGTTACCTACCTGATAGTGCGGGAGCTTTAAAGGGAGGCTGGATAAATTCATGGATGGGGATGAAAGGTGGATGTAGGTAGGTAGTGTATTTAAGTAAGAAACTACCACGTGAAGGTCTCACGGCCTCTTGTAGCTTCCTTATTTTCTTATGTTCTTATTACGTTGAAATAAAAAAAGCCGAAATAAAGAAGGAAATATACAAGAAAGGAGTAAAATTCTGATATATTTACAAATTAACCTCTGAGAACCCTATCATACGGATATTTTGTTCCATAATGCATACAATAAGGAACTTCTATACACCTAAAACAGTGTCTGAAGGGAAATAGAAAGCCTGGGGAATCAAATAGAAGAAAGTACGTAGAGGACAAAGGGGCCATTACAGTGCGCCATTATTGCCACCGCGAGAAAATATCCCACAAATTAGCTGGACGACGTTTTTCTGTGGGAGTTTTGTGGGAGGACGTGGAAATTACATAGTTTTTGGAATGTTCACTATAAATGTTATCTCCTATGGGTAATAACTACATGTATTTGAGTCATGTGTATTAGTAGGAGCCATTATAAGTGTATGAGAGGACGTTTTTCTGTGGGAATTTTGTGGGAGAACGTTGAAATTGCATCCTTATTGGAATTTTCACTATAAATTGTATCTCCTATGGGTAATAAGTACATGTATGAGGCAAAGATGTATTAGTAGAAGCTATTATAGGAGTGAGTTGTTTACTAGTCCCACAAACTAGTGAGAGGACGTTTTTCTGTGGGATTTTTGTGGGAGAACGTTGAAATTATAGCCTTATTGGAATTTTTGCTATGAATGTTATCTCCTATGGGTAATAACTACATATATTTGAGTTATATGCAGTAGGAGCCATTATAGGAGTGAGTTGTTGAAGTAGACAAGAGCTGCACGCCCGCCTGGTACTAATGCCTTGCCAGGGTTGCCATTCCTTGGGATTTTCCACAAGATCTTGGGATTTAGACCATGACCTTGAGATATTAATTGCCCATCTTGGGATTTCTGGGGGATTATTAAAGTATTTCTCCAGTAGTTTATCTCAAGGTATATATATCCCGTATTTAAGATTCTGTTGCAGTGTTGTATAAAAGAGCTTGGGATATTTTGGTCTATCTTGGGATTTTTGGCGGGTCCATCTTGGGATTTGCGGCAACCCTCCACACGCGCCCTGACGGCAGCCTCGCGAGTGACCTACACAATATTAACCTTTCAAATAACACATCCTACGGCCCTCCAGCATCCTTATACCCACGGCACCCGTCACCATACCCTCCACGCACCACGCAGGACCCACAATACCCAGTAAGGACCCATAGACGGCAGGTGAAGTGGTTAAATGCGAGGAGCGTGTCAGCGGCGGCCTCTGAAATCGCCTGTGATGCCCCCTACATACCGAGTCTCAAAGCTTTATTTTCCACTTTGTCCGTCAGGTTGCGTGGTTGTGTTGAGAGGCCCCGATCGAGGCACTCACCAGGGGCCTCTCACCCACGCCAGGCACCCGGGAGGGCGGTCAATGCCTAGAAAACTTGAATTAAAGATAGGGTTGTGCTGGAAGGCTGAGGTGTGAAGGGAGAAAGGCGGCGGCCATTACGCTAGGCGCCAATGTTTATTATCCTTCCTGTCAGCTGGCCTTTGTCATGCCCTCATTGTACTTAACCTACTGAGATCTCTGGCTTTGGTAGTCATATATGCCAAGTAGATGACTAGTATCCTACATGCGTTGATAGCTATTCAGAACATAGGAAGAGTTAAAAGGCTGACATGTATTGGGTCCTGTCACTCACTTCAACTGACGGTTATCTAGCCCTTGCCCACACTCTCCCCTTCCCCGAGCAAGCTTGGCGACCTGTGGGAATGCAGAGTTTTCAGGTGGGGAACAAATGATGCGTCGGAAACTTATGTAGGAGAGCCAGAAATTCCAAGAGCTAGAGAAATTTACCCAAATAGATTTAACCTAACCTGCAAGCGGGGGGCGCCGACCCCCCTCGACCCCCCGGTAATCTACCTAAACTAAGCAAATTAAACCTAACTTCTTAGCATGGAGCTCAGCCCCCTTAGACCCCCCGATAATCTAACCTAACCTAGCGATAATCACCCAATAATCTAACCTAACCTAGCGATAATCACCCGATAATCTAACCTAACCTTCACCTAACGAGGAAGGGGCTATGCCCAACCTCGACCCCTCGGGGGTTCTCGACACTCCGGTTATCATTATGTTTGTGAGGATCGTAAGGTTCACAAATCACACGTCTCTGGACTTAGTAGAAATCCAATCCATTTACCCTAGATCTAGGAAATCTTTACAACCCTAACTCAAAAACTATGTGGTTGCGACGCATGTTTTGTACCCCAGCCAAATACCCTGCATTCCCCCAGGGCCCCCAGCCTGTTGTGGGGGAGAGGGGAGTGTGGCCAAACACTAGAATAATACCAAACTGACTCCACCTTTCATCGCTCTTTATTTTTTTCATAGTAAGATTTTCTCGGTTAATTTGTTAAGAACTTAAGAAAATAAGGAAGCTACAAGAGACCGTGAGACCTACACGTGGTAGTTCCTGTTACTTAACACTACCTACATCCATCTTTCATCCCCATCCATGAAATTATCCAGCTCCTTTTAAAGACCCCTAAAGACTCCGCACTAACTATCTGTCTACTGTATTTTGTTTTTACCTGTAAGTCAAAGGTATAGTCCTGGCAAATAATGGCACTCAGTCAGTATACTACACTACTCATTATACTATACTCATTATTTGTTCTGTTATATTTCTACATCTATTCATACCCTATTTGTATCTTTCAAATATGTGGTGAGCTTTTAATGATCTTTGTATCAAAAAGTCTAAATACTAACTCTAAATTAACTCAAAACTCTATAATTTCTAACTCAAAATACGGTCTGTATACTTGAAATAATCAGTTCTTCAATACTTAACCTTACGCCAACTTCTGCTATAAAAATTTTGTTTACGTAAATCAAAGTTACTTAAATAGTGCAAGTAAGTGGTAATAATAAGTTTTAAAATTGCTTATACTATTACTTTAAATCTAATGTGTAAATTACAATGAAATTCTTCTTTCAAGGGGTAGCTTTTTGACTGTCAGTCTTACCTAAATTACTCTCTTTCATTCCTCTCATGGTATATATTTAGTATAGAAGTTCTCAGTTCTTCATTCATTGTGGTGGTAAATTAAATTTTAGGTCAAAGTTTAGTTCATTGTGGGTGGATAATTAGAATTCTCGTTCATTAGTTTGTGTGGATATAGATTCTCATCAATTCTGTTCATTTGGGCGATAATTAGAAGTTTCTCAGTTCAGTTCAGTTCAGTTGTGGGTCGGTATAATTAAAATTTTCTCAGTTCAATTCAGTTTAGTTCAGTTGTGGGTCGGGATAATTAGAAGTTTCTCAGTTCAGTTGTGGGTCGGGATAATTAGAAGTTTCTCAGTTCAGTTCAGTTCAGTTCAGTTGTGGGTCGGGATAATTAGAAGTTTCTCAGTTCAGTTGTGGGTCGGGATAATTAGAAGTTTCTCAGTTCAGTTCAGTTCAGTTGTGGGTCGGGATAATTAGAAGTTTCTCAGTTCAGTTCAGTTCAGTTGTGGGTCGGGATAATTAGAAGTTTCTCAGTTCAGTTCAGTTCAGTTGTGGGTCGGGATAATTAGAAGTTTCTCAGTTCAGTTTGTGGGCGGATAATTAGAATTTCTCAGTTCAGTTCAGTTTCAGTTGTGGGCTGGATAATTAGAAGTTTCTCAGTTCAGTTCAGTTCAGTTGTGGGGCTGGATAATTAGAAGTTTCTCAGTTCAGTTCAGTTCAGTTGTGGGGCTGGATAATTAGAAGTTTCTCAGTTCAGTTCAGTTCAGTTGTGGGGCTGGATAATTAGAAGTTTCTCAGTTCAGTTCAGTTCAGTTGTGGGGCTGGATAATTAGAATTTCTCAGTTCAGTTCAGTTCAGTTGTGGGGCTGGATAATTAGAAGTTTCTCAGTTCAGTTCAGTTCAGTTGTGGGCTGGATAATTAGAAGTTTCTCAGTTCAGTTCAGTTCAGTTGTGGGCTGGATAATTAGAAGTTTCTCAGTTCAGTTCAGTTCAGTTGTGGGGCTGGATAATTAGAAGTTTCTCAGTTCAGTTCAGTTCAGTTGTGGGGCTGGATAATTAGAAGTTTCTCAGTTCAGTTCAGTTCAGTTGTTGTGGGCTGGATAATTAGAAGTTTCTCAGTTCAGTTCAGTTCAGTTGTGGGCTGGATAATTAGAAGTTTCTCAGTTCAGTTCAGTTCAGTTGTGGGGCTGGATAATTAGAAGTTTCTCAGTTCAGTTCAGTTCAGTTGTGGGGCTGGATAATTAGAAGTTTCTCAGTTCAGTTCAGTTCAGTTGTGGGGCTGGATAATTAGAAGTTTCTCAGTTCAGTTCAGTTCAGTTGTGGGCTGGATAATTAGAAGTTTCTCAGTTCATTAGTTCAGTTGTGGGGCTGGATAATTAGAAGTTTCTCAGTTCAGTTCAGTTCAGTTGTGGGGCTGGATAATTAGAAGTTTCTCAGTTCAGTTCAGTTCAGTTGTGGGCTGGATAATTAGAAGTTTCTCAGTTCAGTTCAGTTCAGTTGTGGGGCTGGATAATTAGAAGTTTCTCAGTTCAGTTCAGTTCAGTTGTGGGGCTGGATAATTAGAAGTTTCTCAGTGTCAGTAGTTTCAGTTCAGTTGTGGGGCTGGATAATTAGAAGTTTCTCAGTTCAGTTCAGTTCAGTTGTGGGGCTGGATAATTAGAAGTTTCTCAGTTCAGTTCAGTTCAGTTGTGGGCTGGATAATTAGAAGTTTCTCAGTCAGTGTGGCTGGATATAGAAGTTCTCAGTTCAGTTCAGTTGTGTGGGGCTGGATAATTAGAAGTTTCTCAGTTCAGTTCAGTTCAGTTGTGGGGCTGGATAATTAGAAGTTTCTCAGTTCAGTTCAGTTCAGTTGTGGGGCTGGATAATTAGAAGTTTCTCAGTTCAGTTCAGTTCAGTTGTGGGGCTGGATAATTAGAAGTTTCTCACTCCTCATAATATAATAATAAGATAATTTAGATACAATAGATCATTTAGATACAATAGATAATTCAGATATAATAGATAATTTAGATATAATAGATAATTTAGATATAATAGATAATTTAGATATAATAGATAATTTAGATATAATAGATAATTTAGATATAATAGATAATTTAGATATAATAGATAATTCAGACATGATACTATGATATTCACAGGACGGGCAACAGGTTTCCTTTTTGCGAGAGTTTATCCCTAATATATAATCTGCTTCCTCTCTTCCTCCAACAAATCCACATCCTTCCTCTGATCTAACCATCCTGCTGTAACATTCCATTCCTCTCCCCTTCCCTCACCGTTTCACTCATCCTCTCTATCTAACTCCTCTCTTTTATTTATGCTTTGCCATAGTGCCATAGGACCTCTGATGTCTGGCACATTTCCCACTTTTTTGGCATTACAGTAAAAAAACTCATATCCGGACTAATTGGGCCAAGGAGTGGTCCGAGTAATGCAAGGAGCCGAATAATAGGGTGATTATATATGGGGGGGATATGTAATAATAATTATATAAAAAAAAAAAAAAAAAAAAAATAGGAGTGATAGATAGGAATAGATAGGAAGCTTATAGATAGATAGGATTGCTTGTTTGTAATGTGGACTGCCTATTGGGTGAGGTTAGCAAAGCAATGCACAGACACATTAACATGAAATATAGATTGTCATATAGTCATTCTGCAACATTACTGTAATTATGTTTATTTTGACATTTATTTTATCTAAATTTTATATTATATCTAAATTATCTATTATATCTAAATTATCTATCATCTAAATTATCTATGAAATATCTATCTATCTATAGAATGGAATTTTCGCGTCGTTAAAAAAATAGTCTATAGTAAGAGAAACTGGCTGAAAAGTAAGACTAATAGACTATAATAGTAAGAAAATAGACTATAGTACAAGAAACTGGCTGTAACTGAAGTGTTTATTTGAAGAAGTGAGAAGATTTGTGAAGTGTTCTATTGGGGTCTTTAAAAAGAGGCTGGATGAAAGGTGGATGTAGGTAGTGTTAAGTAACAGGAACTACCACGTGTAGGTCTCGCGGCCTCTTGTAGCTTCCTTATTGTCTTATGTTCTTAAGTTCTTATGACTGATATTTGATGCCAGGAGAAGGGAATACTACGCTTCTTCTTAATGTCATCTGTATTTCATCATAGTTAACCCTATTATCAGGTAAACACCGGCATCATTTTGAGCATGAGAACTTAAGATAGAATGGAATTTTCACCTCGTTAAAAGAAATAGACTATAGAAAGAGAAACCCAGCTTCCCGATGAGACTTGTAGTAACCATTGCTGAAGTGTTTACCTTTGTGCATTTGTTAAACATTTATCTATTATCTGAATTATATGGAAATGCATGTGTATAAGTGTGTTTGTGTGTGTGCAGGATGGAGGCAGCCCAGAGCGGCGAGGCCATCAGTGACATCCACAACTATCTGGACACTTTCAACAAGGAGATTCAGACCGGAGACCAGGGACCCACCAGTGAGTAACACCACCACCACCAACACCACCACCACTACCACTACTACCAACACCAACACAACCACCATCACCACCAACACCAACTCCTCCACCACCAACACCACCAACACTACCACCACCATCATCACCAACACCAACACCAACACCAACACCAACACCAACACCAACACCAACACCTCCACCTCCACCTCCACCTCCACCACTACCAACCCCACCACCACCACCACTACCAACACCAACACCACCATCACCAACACCACCTCCACCTCCACCTCCACCTCCACCACCACTACCAACACCACCTCCACCTCCACCTCCACCTCCACCACCACCACCACTACCAACACCACCACCACCACTACCAACACCAACACCACCATCACCAACACCACCTCCACCACCACCACCACCACCACTACCAACACCACCTCCACCTCCACCTCCACCACCACTACCAACACCTCCACCACCACCACACCACCACCACCACACCACCACTACCACAACAACTATACTCTGTTTTCTTTAACGTGGCGAAAAATCCTGACCCCTTGCTTGTTTTACTGACTGATATTTGATGCCAGGAGAAGGGAATACTACACTTCTTTTAAATTTCAGTTGTATTTTATCATAGTTAACCCTATTATCAGGTAAACAGAGGCATCATTTTAAGCATGAGACCTTATGATAGAATGGCATTTTTGCCTCGGTAAAAAAAACAGACTATATCACCACCACAGCCACCTACACAAGACACTACTGCCATCCAATACAGTGAGGTCCCGAAGATACGAGCAGTTAGGTTCCACCTGGCATACTCGTAAAGCGAAATCTCGTATAACGAAACACATAACTAATGGTAAAATATAGGTTTGGTTCCAGGACCCCATCAATTAAATATTTTTTTTTTTTTAAAAGACATGTTTTTCAAGCTAACATAAACTGTAGCAAACACAACAAACACACAGCGTCTATATTACCCACACTGTACTACCTATTCTGTAGAAAAAGCATTCTGAAAGAGAAAATAGCACACAAAACAACCTAACTGCACATTAATTAAACATAAAACATGCATAACAAGCAAAAAAGACGTTGTAATGTAGGGGACACCACGTGATACAAGAGAAGGTAGTGTAGCGGTCCCAAGGTTGGGGCCGCACACCTGCTAATTACCCCTAAAGGTCAGGCCGCACCATATGCTTAATTACCCTTCAGGTCACGCCTTGCTAGGGGTGACCTGACTGCGGTCCCAAGGTTGGGGCAGCTCACCTGCTAATTACCCCTAAATGTCAGGCTGCGCCATATGCTTAATTACCCTTCAGATTATGGCTTGCTAGGGGTGACCTCACTGGGGTCAACCAAATCCAGCTTTGTCCAGCCCGGGAGTGGTAGGGCGCGCATTTTGAACTTGATAATTTTACTCACCCCAGTTTGAATGTCGTAGCATTGGATTTTCGATCTCGTATATTGAAAATAGACCCTAATTTACATATCTCGTATCATCGGATTCTCGTATACCGAATGCTCGTATAACGGGACCTGCCTGTACACACTCCAATACACACTCCAATACACACTCCAATACACATGCCACACAGCTGGATATTGGACCTAATTCATCAACCCTCTGCCTCAGTACTTTATTAGTTATAAATTATCCACTTTAGAATGGCTACCCTCAAGTTGAATGCTGCAGGTGATGTGGCCCAGGTGTTCGTGGACGAGTCTGGCCAGTACTTCTACCAGAATGTGGACGGCAGCCAGCAGCAGATGGTGGTGGTGTCCTCCGACCCGGCGGATGGCTCGGAGGGGGAGTCGGTGGGCGCGGAGGGTTCTGTGATGCTGGCCCAGGAGGAAGACTCTCTGCATGAGGTGGGGCTTAAGACCTTATTACTTGACTTACCATGAACAAATCAATGACATTAATATTAACCCCTTCATGCCTAGGTCTTTCCTTTGCTATAAAAAAATGTCTGTTGTCGAGCCATAAAATAACGAGAATTAACTTAATATACCAAATTAGTTAGTGGACAAGGATACTAAGCAGGTCATATCTATAAAATATTGCTTATAGTCATTAAAAATCATCTAATGGTACCCCAATTACAATGGAAATTACGTTCTGGGTCTCAAGGGGTTAACTTGTATTGTGTGGTTATAGTTATAGAAGAGTATACTTCTTCATAACTCTGTGTCAAGGAAATCTTAACTTGCTTCTACTCATTAAGACTCTTTAGTCTATAACGGGGAAATATTGTGTTTACCCTTGTCCTGCAGGATGGAGACAGCCTACCACATGGCCAAGTGGCTCTCGGGGAGGACGGCACGCTGCAGGTCATCCCTGGCCTGCAGCAGGGCGAGGCTAACAGTCCCGTGGTCCTCAACACAGGTCAGTGGGGCATCGGGGGGCAGTCAGGTCGTACACAAGTTGTTTCGTACACCAGTAGATTCGTACACCAAAAAAATGTTTCTTACACCAGTAGATTCGTACACCAAAAAATTATTTTGTAGTCTATATGGAACCATAGTCGTTTCGTACACTCAGCTAGAGTTGAACTTGATTACTAGAGTTACGAAATGACACTAGGTATGTAGGAAAAAACTCAAAATCTGTGTACGAAACAACTAACAAATTCTGGGTACGAAACAACTTGTGTACGAAACTCCCTGTAACCGTGTCATCATGCACGACTGTGTAGTAGAAATGTTGACAATGCAGGAATGATTGGTCTGCTGGAAGGCTGAACAGGTGATTGTTTCAAGAGTGTCGAGGGATTGACCCCCTGACCTGACCTGTTATGTTGTTCTCACCCTTTGATCCCTCTGTGTGCAGGCGACAACAACCAGATCGTGACGCTGGTTCCGTCCACCACCAACCCCGGCGAGGTGAGCTACGTCCTCATCGTGGAGCAGTCCGGCGACACGGACAAGGACGACACCGTGTACGACTTCAACGAGGCGGACGAGGGACTCAGCTATGTGAGTACTTACTACAGATGTGTGTGTGTCATAACTCATTAACCCCTTCATACCCAGATCTTTCCTTTGCTATATATAATCGTCTGTTGTTAGCCATAAAATTACAAAAAGTAACTAAATAAACCAAATTAGCTATTGGACAAGGATACTATACAGGTCATATCGATAAAAACATTGCTTATATTCATTAAAAATCATCTAATGGTGGTCAAATTTCAATGAAAATTACGTTCTGGGTCTCAAGGGGTTAAATGTTATAAATGTTATGGTTATGAAAACCTTGGTAATGACTGCCAAGGCTTTGTGGCATCAATAGTTATTATATAATGCAAGAGATGAGGAGCCAGGTCTATAGCACACACAGTCTACTGTCTTGCCATATTACAATACAATACATATTACCATAGCATACAATCTATTACCCTGCCGTTTCTTCCCTGCAGGAGTCGGGGGAGGAGGATGAAAAGAAAATGATGCGAATAATCACCAAGAAGTCTCAAACAGTCACGCAAGCCCACATGTGTAACTACTGCAACTATACCAGTCCCAAGAGGTACACACACCCACCCACCCACACCCACCCACCCACACCCACCCACCCACCCACCCACCCACCCCCACCCACCCCCACCCCCACCCACCCACCCACCCACCCGGAGCGAAGACAGAGGGGCGGTCTTCTCAAAACCCGAGCCCCTGTCCACCCAGCAGTGAATGGGTACCGGGTGTTAGCCGGGGGTTGTGACCCGCCTCCCGGGGTGGTGGCTTCCCCCAACACTAAGGATGAATGATAGAATAAATGTAGCTATGGAGACGGGGCCATACGATCGTAGCTCAGACCCTATAAAATACAACTAGGTGAACTAGGTGAATACATACACACACACACACACATCATGATGATATATCTTGTCATGAAAAATGTGACATAAGAAAACAGCCTATGATTAGTGCAAGGGTGTCAAAAGTGTCCTTAGCAAGTGTAGCAGAGCCAGAATAATAACAAGTGCATGGTCATTCCAGGTACCTGCTATCCCGCCACATGAAGTCCCACAGCGAGGAGCGGCCACACAAGTGTTCCGTGTGTGAGCGTGGCTTCAAGACGCTCGCCTCCCTGCAGAACCACGTCAACACCCACACGGGCATCAAGCCTCACCGCTGCAAGTACTGCGAGAGCACCTTCACCACCTCGGGTAAGCTGCCACAACTACAATTTAACATACACGTACACGTATAACATTCATACATATAACATACACAACGTACAACTTGTGTCCACCATTTATCTGCTTAACCCCTTCACGTCCAGATCTTTCCTTGGCTACAAAAAATTGTCTGATGTTAGCCATAAAATTACGAAAAGTAACTTTCATAAAAAATAACTTCATCTTATCTTATCTCGTCAGAATGTTGTTGTTGTTTTCTTTTTGGGGGAAGGTCGATATATATGTGTATGGTAGAGTCATATGTATATAATAGTCATAGAGTGTATGGTAGAGTGTGAAGGGTGTCTGTGTGTCTGCTTGACCCCTTCACGCCCAGATCTTTCCTTGGCTACAAAAATTGTCTGTTGTTAGCCATACAATTACAAAAAGTAACTGAATATACCAAATGAGTTAGTGGACAAGGATACTAAACAGGTCATAGCTATAAAATATTGCTTATAGTCACTAGAAATTGTCTAATGGTACCCAAATTACAATTGAAATTACGTTCTGGGTCTCAAGGGGTTAATGGAACTGTAGGTGTTGGTAATGGTGATTTTTTTACTCTCTACCTCAGGAAACTTTTACAGGAACTACCATGTGTAGGTCTCGCGGCCTCTTGTAGCTTCCTTATGTTCTTATGTTATCTTATTCTCTTGTTCTTTTTCATGTTCATGTTACTTTCTTATGCTCTCATGTATTCTTGTTCGTGTTTTTCTTATGTTCTTATGTTATTTTCTTGTGTTCTTATGTTATTTTCTTACATTCTTATGTTCTCATGTTCTCTTGTTCATGTTTTTCTTATGTTCTTATGTTCTCAGGAGAGTTGGTGAGACACGTCCGTTACATCCACACCCACGAAAAGCCTCACAAATGCCCTGACTGTGAGTACGCCAGTGTGGAGCTGAGCAAGCTGAAGCGCCACATGCGGTGTCACTCCGGGGAGCGTCCGTACCAATGTCCGCACTGCACCTACGCCAGCCCCGACACCTTCAAGCTCAAGCGCCACCTCAGGATACACACAGGCGAGAAGCCGTACGAGTGTGAGATCTGCCGCGCCCGCTTCACCCAGTCCAACTCCCTCAAGGCCCACAAGCTGATACACACAGGTACTATGATACACCCAGTCCAACTCCCTCAAGGCCCACAAGCTGATACACACAGGTACTATGATACACCCAGTCCAACTCCCTCAAGGCCCACAAGCTGTTACACACAGGTACTATGATACACCCAGTCCAACTCCCTCAAGGCCCACAAGCTGATACACACAGGTACTATGATACACCCAGTCCAACTCCCTCAAGGCCCACAAGCTGATACACACAGGTAGTACACTGGGGATGGGGGACTGAGGGTACAAGGAGGGTAACAAGCTAATAGGGTGTTAGGATGCATTACCTAGAGCAGGGGTCCCCGAGGCCATTCCGTGCGGCCCGCCAGATCATTTCCTTTTGGTCATCGGTGCGGCCCTCCATCATTACAAACGTGTGCTGAAACATCTTTTTTCTCAAGAGCGTGTTTTAGGATAGGTTAAGTTATGGTTAGGTTAGGTTAATTGTCGCTTACCATAAGACCCGTGGAACCAAGTTTCCGCCAAAAAGTGTATAACTACTCCTAAATATTATCGGATTGAGCTGAAATTTGACATGCAAGTAGTGCTGTCAAAATCAATGGGGGTCGTCGGAAGAAACTTTGTGCGTAAAACAAGCCCTTAATGAGTAATAAGCGTAGACTACTCCTAATTATTGTTGGATTGAGCTGAAATTTGACATGCAAGTAGTGCTGTCAAAATCAACGGGGGTTTGTCAAACAAACTTTTTGCATAAAACAAGCCCTTAATGAGTAATTCACGTAAGGAGTTAATTGGCTGGAACGTGGCTCGCTGTCACGTTCCAGCCGCAAGAACTGAGCCAAAAGCAAAGGGGCCAGAGGCTGGACGTCTATACTTGATTTAGGAAATTTTTTGTTCAGTATATGTGGTTTTCAGAGTTTTTCATTGGTGCGGCCCCTCGGGCCCTCTCGGACTTGTCGATGCGGCCCGCGGTACTCTGCTGGTTAGGGACCCCTGACCTAGAGTGTTAAAAGTAGAAGTGGTGGGGCTATTCTAGAGCTTTATTGGGGACTGAGGTACTGCACTGTGGATTGGGGACTGGGGGTACACACACACAGGTAGTAAGTACACTGTGGATTGGGGACTGAGGGTACACACACACAGGTAGTAAGTACACTGGATTGGGGACTGGGGGTACACACACACAGGTAGTAAGTACACTGTGGATTGGGGACTGGGGGTACACAGGTGTGAGTGTGGCTGTGGGGAAGGTGATGGGACAGAAGGGGGAGGCTAGAAGGGAGCTTTAAAAGGAGGCTAGACAACTGCATGGATGGGGATGAAAGGTGGATGTAGATAGTGTTAAGGAACAGGATCTACCGCGTGTAGGTCTCACGGCCTCTTGTAGCTTCCTATGTTGATGTATATGTAGTTCTTATGTTGATGTATGTGATTATTATGTTGATGTAGTTTTATGTAGTTCTTAAGTTCTTTG
Source organism: Chionoecetes opilio (assembly GCA_016584305.1). Taxonomy (NCBI): domain Eukaryota; kingdom Metazoa; phylum Arthropoda; class Malacostraca; order Decapoda; family Majidae; genus Chionoecetes; species Chionoecetes opilio. The sequence goes on along the minus strand of JACEEZ010010002.1, from coordinate 274,795 downwards.
TGTGTGTGTGTGTGTGTATGTGACAGGCCTCTTGTAGCTTCCTTATGTTCTTATGTTCTTTGTGTGTGTGTGTGTGTGTGTGGCAGGTAACAAGCTAACAGGTAACAGGTAACTAACTAACTAACTGTGTGTGTGTGGCAGGCAACAAGCCGGTGTATGCCTGTGAGCTGTGTCCCACCACCTGTGGCCGCAAAACTGACCTCAGGATACACGTCCAGAAGCTGCACACCTCGGACAAGCCTCTCAAGTGCAAAAAGTGTGGCAAGGCGTTCCCAGACAGGTGTGTATTTACCTAGTTGTTTACAATAGTTGTTTACGTTTACGATTACGATAGTTTACGATATACGGGAAATGAGATACACTGGTGGGGTCCCGTCTCCTTGTCTCAATGGGTGAATCTTATCTTTAAAAACATGAATACTCTTGGCATCTATAATTTCACTGTCCAGGCTACATTTTGCTACATGTGTTGCCCCGTTCCTCCATTCATGTCCCTGTGTTTGTAATGCTGGAAATTTTAGTTATTAGTATTTTTATTGCATTATTTTTGTTTTATGTGATTTTTAACAAGCATATTAAGATTTAAGATATACAATTATAAGTGTAAGTTATACAGTAAAACCTCTCATATTGGGACTAATTGGGCCAAGGAGTGGTCCGAGTAATGCAAGGATCCGAATAATGGGGGGATATGTGAGAAGAAAAAAAAATTCTAGGTGTATATATTAGCTAGGAAATTTTGACAACTAAAAAAAAAAAAAAAAAAAAAAAAAAAAAAATTTGGTGTAGTATATGAATAGCTAGGAAATTTTGAACCCTTAAAAAAAAAGAAAAAAAAGGGAGGAGGTCCGAATACGAGAGGTTTTACTGTAATTACCAGTCTTTCTTTACAGATACACCTTCAAGCAACACAATAAGAGCCACGAGGGTGAGAAGTGCTTCAAGTGTGACCTGTGTCCCTACGCCTCCACCTCTGCCCGCCACCTTGAATCTCACATGCTGGTGCACACTGAACAGAAACCCTACCAGTGTGACCAGTGTGACCAGGTGAGCCTCTAGGGAACCAGGCACACTACTACACTATTTTAACCCCTTCATGCCCAGATCTTTCCTTTGTTATAAAAAATTGTGTGTTTTCGGAGCCATAAAATTACGAAAAGTAACTGAATATACCAAATTAGTTGGTCGACAAGGATACTAAACAGGTCATATCTATAAAATATTGCTTATATTTACAAAAAATTATCTACTGGTACTCAATTTACTATGAAAATTACGTTCTGGGCCTCAAGGTGTTAAAATGATGCCAATGTTTACCTGATAATATGGTTAACTATGATAAAATATAGGTGAAATTTAGAAGAAGTCTAGTTTAGTACTTAATTTCATTCCCTCTTGTCTGTATATCATTATTATTATTATTGTTTATTTATTTATTATTATTTTTTATTTATTTTTATTATTATTATTATTATTATTATTATTATTATTATTATTTTTTTTTTTTTTTTGGTTGAGAATAAATTGACTATTATTATCATTATCATCACCACCACAAGGCGCACCCCCTCACCCCCCTCCCATCCCTTGGCAGGCATTCCGTCAGAAGCAGCTACTGAAACGCCACCAAAACCTGTACCACAACCCGGAGTACATCCCGCCGCTGCCCCGGGAGAAGACCCAGGAGTGTCCAGAGTGTGGCAAGGCTTTCAGACACAAAGGTAGGTTGCTGCACCCATCCCTTGAATATACATATACCATATTTTACGGCTTATGAGACGCTGCATCTTGGAAGACGCACCCTGATTTTGGAAGGTAATTTCTAAGAAAAAATAGATCAAACAGGTTTTCTACCGGTAGGCGGTAGTAAAATCTACCAATTTTCTCGGTAGGCTGTGGTCCGAGGTGTCTTTCTGCTGCTCTGTTCCCATGTTATTTGGCGTATCATACAACTTCTAGCTTGTATGTGATAATTTCCAGGACTGAAAAGAGCTTGTGATACGTGTGACAGCCTGGTGGTAAATGATACATCAACACTAGCAGACGATAGTTGGCGCCAACCTGCTGAGTTGGAATGGCTCCCGCCAGAACCGTGTAAGCATTACAGTGTGAGGACAGATTAGTTGATTTGAATGTCTTATGGAATTTGAAATACATGTAACAGGTAAGTACTGAGGTGACATCATATAAGAGGCTGAATTGAATAGCTACCTCAGCTAACCTACAACATTCGTCTTGGAAGACGCATGAGTATTTTTCAGGGTATTTTTTAAGGGAAAAAGTGCGTCTTATAAGCCGTAAAATACGGTACTATTTATTCCTGAATTTAATCCCTGAATGTATGTATAGTCTTATTTACTTACGCCCAGGTCGAGAATTATATGCTCTCTCTCGCTCGCGCTCGCTCTCTCTCTCTCTCTCGCGCTCTCTCTCTCTCTCTCTCTCGCTCTCGCTCTCGCTCTCTCTCTCTCTCTCTCTCTCTCTCTCTCTCTCTCTCTCTCTCCCTCTCTCTCTCTCTCTCTCTCTCTCTCTCTCTCTCTCTCTCTCATACAGTGATATATTGTTTGCTTCCCTTATCAAGAGTAAAGATTCTCCTCCCCAGGGATAATAGGAAATGTAGATATACTGTCGGTAATTCCTTAAAAAAATCATCACTTTTGTCACTACTGCTATTATCATCACTTATGCATTGCTAAGAAATCATCACTTCATCACTTTTGTCATTATCAGCACTGTTATACAATGCTAAGAAATCATCACTTCATCACTTTTGTCATTATCAGCACTGTTATACAATGCTAAGAAATCATCACTTCATCACTTTTGTCATGACCGTGACCCTTGTACTGTTCTTCCCCGGGTCAGGTAACCTCATCCGCCACATGGCCATCCACGACCCGGATGCCTCGGCCCAAGAGAAGGCGCAGGCCCTCAAGATTGGCCGGCAGAAGAGGCTACAGCTCATCAATGGACAGCAGGTGAGCACTTCTTGGCTCTCACAGATCTGTTTCCTTATTTTTATTAATTTTCTTATGTTATTACACTCACTCGAGAGACGCAGAGTAAGGGGCGATCTGATAGAAGTTTTTAAGTGGATAAAGGGATTTAATAAGGGAGAGGTAGGAAAAGTTCTTACGGGTATTAACCAGGGTAGAACAAGAAGTAACAGATTCAAACTGGAAAAGCGTAGATTTAATAAGGAAATAGGGAAAAACTGGTTCACAAATAGGGTGGTAAATGATTGGAATGGACTCAGTTGTCAAGTAGTTAGTGCGGAGTGAATAGGGAGCTTTAAAAGATCATTTCATGGATGGGGATGAAAGGTGGATGTAGGTAGTGTTAAGTAACAGGAACTACCACGTGTAGATCTCGCGGCCTCTTGTAGCTTCCTTATGTTCTTATGTAACCCAGCGCCCACTGCACGATGATATGTTGTACTGAGTGGTGTGATGTCAGCCTGGGTGGTGAACTTTATGGCCACCTCTGAGATACAACTGAGGTCACAACTTTTATTTTTTTAAGGCTTCACTCCAAGATATTTATTATTAGTCAATCACTATCACAGCTGTGTTCTCCAGCTACCTATGGGGCTATGCCTGCCTCACTGTGTGTTTGTTGTGTGTTTGGCGCAGGTGGAGATGTCTCTAAGAACAAAATACCACCGAAAAAACCTGTATCTACCTCCCCCCCAAAAAAATATATATATAACAAGAACCCCCAAAAAAGCAAGACTCAAGAATCCTAAAAACAAGATCTCGTAAGACCCCTAAAAAAAAAAAAAAACACCCTCCCTGACTGTGTGTTTGTTGTGTGTTTGCCGCAGGTTGAGATGTACACGGGAGAAATGGATGAAGACGAGATCATGGCCGTGGAGGGTCAAGACGGCAACCAGTACGTGGTGCTGGAGGTCATACAGCTCCAGGTAAGGTCATTTGTACCGCAGTCAAGGTCATGAACAACACTGATGGATCTGTAGACATAAGTTTTTTGTTCCTATGTTTATTTATTTGCTGAATTTCTCTTGGCTGCAAATGTTGTTATTTCACACGGGCCCAGTTTTGAGGTGTGGGAGTTCACTTTTGTTTTATTTTCATAATATAAAAACCTTGAATTTTGAAAACTTTGTAGATCAATTAATATATGATTTATTTTTCTGCTGCGTGAATTTTGAAAGTCACTTAACAGTTTTTAGGTGTGGGAGTTCACACTTTTTTTTTTCGTGATATCGGAAACCACATTTTCTACGTAATTTTTTGTATATCAATTACGTACTATTATATGATTTATTTTCCTGTCCTAGGATGGCGAGGGCCACGTGATGATGTCTGACGGGATCCCCGTGACGGACGGCTCCCTGGATGGCACCGGGGTGGGCGTGCTCAGCGGCTCGTCCCTCATGGTGCCGGAAACCATGCCGGGCGACCCCATAGCTACAGACCCCATAGGTGAGGCCCACATCCACACTGCCTTGACAGAGTACTAAGTAACTAGAGGCTAATAGTGATCCTTTAGTTATTATTATTTCCCAGTACAGTAAAACCTCTCGTATTCGGACACTCATTATTCAGACTTTGACATTATTCGGACCTTCTTTTTTTTTCTTTTTTTCTTTTTTTTTTAGGGGTCGAAATTTCAAAGCTATATATGCACCTAGATTTTTTTTTTTTTTTTTTTTTTTTTTTTTTTTTTTTTTTTTTTTTTTTTTATTATTAAATTATTATTATTATTATTATACATAAACCCCCCCATATATAATCTCCCCATTATTCGGATCCTTGCATTACTCGGACCACTCTTTGGCCCAATTAGTCCGAATATGAGAGGTTTTACTGTATTTCCTTTGTCCTGTTACTTTCAATGCCGCCCACTAGGATCAGGAAATGAATGGCTGTAGAATAGAAAAAATGACAGCAGAAGAAAAGGCAGTTAGTCAGTGTTAGTCAGTGTGTTACGAGGCTGTGGTATAAGGTGGTTAAAAATTGTTGTAAGCTTGGTGGTGTAGTAAGTGTAAAAAATAATGACAGCAGGCTAATTTTTTATTTATTTTAATATTTTTTAAATAATTTTTTTACGTTGAAGCCTATAGCGCCTGTAGGCTGTTATGGCTTAGTAGTGTATTATTATTACAAGTCCTAGTGTGCGTCAGTGTGTTAAGAGTGTCTTGTTGTTGTGCGTCAGTGTGTTAAGAGTGTCTTGTTGTTGTGCGTCAGTGTGTTAAGAGTGTCTTGTTGTTGTGCGTCAGTGTGTTAAGAGTGTCTTGTTGTTGTTGTGCGTCAGTGTGTTAAGAGTGCCTTGTTGTTGTGCGTCAGTGTGTTAAGAGTGTCTTGTTGTTGTGCGTCAGTGTGTTAAGAGTGTCTTGTTGTTGTGCGTCAGTGTGTTGAAGTGTGTGCTGTTGGTTGTTGTGAGTCAGTGTGTTAAGAGTGTCTTGTTGTTGTGAGTCAGTGTGTTAAGAGTGTCTTGTTGTGAGTCAGTGTGTTAAGAGTGTCTTGTTGTTGTGAGTCAGTGTGTTAAGAGTGTCTTGTTGTTGTGAGTCAGTGTGTTAAGAGTGTCTTGTTGTTGTGCGTCAGTGTGTTAAGAGTGTCTTGTTGTTGTGCGTCAGTGTGTTAAGAGTGTCTTGTTGTTGTGCGTCAGTGTGTTGAGAGTGTCTTGTTGTTGTGAGTCAGTGTGTTAAGAGTGTCTTGTTGTTGTGCGTCAGTGTGTTAAGAGTGTCTTGTTGTGAGTCAGTGTGTTAAGAGTGTCTTGTTGTTGTTGTGCGTCAGTGTGTTAAGAGTGTCTTGTTGTTGTGCGTCAGTGTGTTAAGAGTGTCTTGTTGTGCGTCAGTGTGTTGAGAGTGTCTTGTGTTGTGAGTCAGGTGTTAAGAGTGTCTGTTTTTGTGGTCAGTGTGTAAGAGTGTCTTGTTGTTGTGGTCAGTGTGTTAAGAGTGTCTTGTTGTGGCGTCAGTGTTTTGGAGTGTCTGTTGTTGTGAGTCAGTGTGTTAAGAGTGTTTTGTGTTGTGCGTCAGTGTGTTGAGAGGTCTTTTGTTGTGAGTCAGTGTGTAAGAGTGTCTTGTTGTTGGCGTCAGTGTGTTGAGAGTGTCTTGTGTTGTGAGTCAGTGTGTTAAGAGTTTTCTGTTGTTGTGGTCAGTGTGTTAGAGTGTTTTGTTGTTGTGAGTCAGGGTGTTAAGAGTGTTGTTTTGTGGTCAGTGTGTTAAGAGTGTTCTTTGTTGTGAGTCAGTGTGTTTAAGAGTGTTCTTTTGTTGGGGGGTTTAGTGTGTTTAGAGTTTTTCTTGTTGTTGTGAGTCGTGTGTTAAAGAGTGTTGCTGTTGTGTGAGTCGTGTGTTAAGAGTGTTGCTGTTGTTGTGAGTCAGTGTGTTAAGAGTGTTGCTGTTGTTGTGAGTCAGTGTGTTAAGAGTTTTGCTTTGTTGTGAGTCAGTGTGTTAAGAGTGTTTGTTGTTGTGAGTAGTGTGTTAAGAGTGTTTGTTGTTGTGGTCAGTGTTTTAAGAGTGTTTGTTGTTGTGAGTCAGTGGTGTAAGAGTGTCTGTTGTTGTGGTCAGTTTTGTTAAAGAGGGGTTTGTTGTTGTGAGTCAGTGTGTTAAGAGTGTTTTTGTTGTTGTGAGTCAGTGTGTTAGAGTGTCTTGTTGTTGTGAGCCCAGTGTTTTAAGAGTGTCTTGTGTTGTGCGTCAGTGTGTTGAGAGTGTTGTTTTTGTGAGTCAGTGGTTAAGAGTGTCTTGTTGTTGTGCGTCAGTGTTTTGAGAGGTTTTGTTGTTTGAGTCAGTGTTTTAAGAGTGTCTTTTTGTTGTGGTCAGTGTGTTGAGAGTGTCTTGTTTGTGAGTCAGTGTGTTAAGAGTGTCTGTTGTTGTGGTCAGTGTGTTAAGAGTGTTTGTTGTGTAGTCAGTGTGTTAAGAGTGTTTGGTGTTGTGTGTCAGTGTGTTGAGAGTTTTCTTTGTTGTGAGCAGTGTGTTAAGAGTGTCTGTTGTTGTGAGTCGGGTGTGTTAAGAGGTGCCTTTTTTGTGAGTCAGTGTGTAAGGTGTTGCTGTTGTTGTGAGTCAGTGTGTTAAGAGTGTTGCTGTTGTTGTGAGTCAGTGTGTTAAGAGTGTTGTGTTGTTGTGAGTCAGTGTTTTAAGAGTGTTGCTTTGTTGTGAGTCAGTGTGTTAAGAGTTTTCTTTTTTGTGAGTCAGTGTGTTTAAGAGTGTTCTGTGTTGTGAGTCAGTGTGTTAAGAGTGTTGCTGTTGTTGTGAGTCAGTGTGTTAAGAGTGTTGCTGTTGTTGTGAGTCAGTGTGTTAAGAGTGTTGCTGTTGTTGTGAGTCAGTGTGTTAAGAGTGTTGCTGTTGTTGTGAGTCAGGTGTAAGAGTGTCTTTTTGTGAGTCAGTGTGTTAAGGGGTTTTGTTGTTGTGAGTCATGTGTTAAGAGTGTTGTTGTTGTGAGTCAGTGTGTTAAGAGTGTTGCTGTTGTTGTGAGTCAGTGTGTTAAGAGTGTTGCTGTTGTTTTTGAGTCAGGGTGTTAAGAGTTTTGTGTTGTGAGTCAGTGTGTTAAGAGTGTTGTTTGTTGTGAGTCAGTGTGTTAAGATTTGTTGCTGTTGGTTTGGGGGAGTCAGTGTGTTAAGAGTGTTTGTGTTGTGGAGTCAGTGTGTTAAGAGTGTGCTGTGTTGTGAGTCAGTGTGTTAAGATTTGTGTTGTTGTGATTTCAGTGTGTTTAAGAGTGTTGTTGTGAGTCAGTGTGTTAAGAGTGTTGCTGTTGTTGTGAGTCAGTGTGTTAAGAGTTTTGGTTGTTGTGAGTCAGTGTTTTAAGAGTGTTGCTGTTGTTGTGAGTCAGTGTGTTAAGGGGTTTGTTGTTGTGAGTCAGGTTTTAAGAGTTTTTTGTTGTGAGTCAGTGTGTTAAGAGTTTTGGTTGTTGTGAGTAGTGTGTTAAGAGTTTTCTTGTTGTGAGTCAGTGTGTTAAGAGTGTTGTGTTGTGTGAGTCAGTGTTTTAAGGGGTTTGTTGTTGTTGTGAGTCAGTGTGTTAAGAGTTTTGTTGTTTTTGTAGTCAGTGTTTAAGAGTGTGTGTTGTTGTGAGTCAGTGTGTTAAGAGGTTGTTGGATCATGGTAAGAGTGTTGTTGTTGTGAGTCAGTGTGTTAAGAGGTGTGTATAAGGTGGTCATGTGTAAGGTTTGTGTTGTTGTGACAGCAGTGTAAATTTTTTATTTTAATATTTTTTAAATTATGTTTTTTTACGTGTGGAAGGCTTATAGCGCCTGTACGGCTGTGTAGGGCTTGTAGTGTAGTAGTTATTACAAGTCCTAGTGTGCGTAGCAGTGTGTTAAGAGTGTCTTGTTGTTGTGCGTCAGTGTGTTGAAGAGTGTCTTGTTGTTGTGCGTCAGTGTGTTAAGAGTGTCTTGTTGTTGTGCGTCAGTGTGTTAAGAGTGTCTTGGGTGTTTGGTTGTGTGTTGCGATCAGTGTGTTAAGAGTGTCTGTGTGTGTTGTGCTGTCAGTGTGTTAAGAGTGTCGTTGTTGTGCAGTCAGTGTGTTAAGAGTGTCTTTGTTGTATGTGAGTCAGTGTGTTTGAGAGTGGTTTGTTGTTGTGAGTCAGTGTGTTAAGAGTGTCTTGTTGTTGTGAGTCAGTGTGTTAAGAGTGTGCTGTTGGTGACAGGTCATGTGTGTTAAGAGTGTGCTTGTTGTTGTGAGTCAGTGTGTTAAGAGGTCTTGTGTGTTGTGAGTCAGTGTGTTAAGAGTGTCTTGTTGTTGTGCGTCAGTGTGTGTAAGAGTGTCTTGTGTTGTGCGTCAGTGTGTTAAGAGTGTCTGTTGTTGTTGTGCGTCAGTGTGTTAAGAGTGTCTGTTGTTGTGCGTGTGGCGTGTGTTCAGTGTGTAAGAGTGTCTTGTTGTTGTGCGTCAGTGTGTTAAGAGTGTCTTGTTGTTGTTGTGCGTCAGTGTGTTAAGAGTGTCTTGTTGTTGTGCGTCAGTGTGTTAAGAGTGTCTTGTTGTGCGTCAGTGTGTTAAGAGTGTTCTGTGTTGTGCGTCAGTGTGTTGTTGAGAGTGTCTTGTTGTGTGTGAGTCAGTGTGTTAAGAGTGTGTTGTTGTTGTGCGTCAGTGTGTTAAGAGTGTCTTGTTGTTGTGCGTCAGTGTGTTAAGAGTGTCTGTTGTTGTGCGTCAGTGTGTTGAGAGTGTCTTGTTGTTGTGAGTCAGTGTGTTAAGAGTGTCTTGTTGTGGTCAGTTGTGTTGAGAGTGTTGTGTTGTTGTGAGTCAGTGTGTTAAGAGTGTCTTGTTGTTGTGAGTCAGTGTGTTGAGAGTGTCTTGTTGTTGTGAGTCAGTGTGTTAAGAGTGTCTGTTGTTGTGCGTCAGTGTGTTAGAGAGTGTTGCTTGTTGTTGTGAGTCAGTGTGTTAAGAGTGTCTGTGTTGTTGTGCGTCAGTGTGTTGAGAGTGTCTGTTGTTGTGAGTCAGTGTGTTAAGAGTGTCTTGTTGTTGTGCGTCAGTGTGTTGAGAGTGTCTTGTTGTTGTGAGTCAGTGTGTTAAGAGTGTTGCTGTTGTTGTGAGTCAGTGTGTTAAGAGTGTTGCTGTTGTTGTGAGTCAGTGTGTTAAGAGTGTTGCTGTTGTTGTGAGTCAGTGTGTTAAGAGTGTTTGCTATTGTTGTGAGTCAGTGTGTTAAGAGTGTTGCTGTGTTGTGAGTTAGTGTGTTAAGAGTGTTGCTGTTGTTGGAGTCAGTGTGTTAAGAGTTGTGTTGTTGTGAGTCAGTGTGTTAAGAGTGTTGCTGTTGTTGTGAGTCAGTGTGTTAAAGAGTGTTGCTGTTGTTGTGAGTCAGTGTGTTAAGAGTGTTGCTGTTGTTGTGAGTCAGTGTGTTAAGAGTGTTGCTGTTGTTGTGAGTCAGTGTGTTAAGAGTGTTGTTGTTGTGGTCAGTGTGTTGAGAGTGTCTGTTGTTGTGAGTCAGGTGTTAAGAGTGTCTTGTTGTTGTGCGTCAGTGTGTTGAGAGTGTCTTGTTGTTGTGAGTCAGTGTGTTAAGAGTGTCTTGTTGTTGTGAGTCAGTGTGTTGAGAGTGTCTTGTTGTTGTGAGTCAGTGTGTTAAGAGTGTTTGTTGTGGTCAGTGTGTTGAGAGTGGGTCTTTGCTTGTTGTGAGTCAGTGTGTTAAGAGTGTCTTGTTGTTGTGCAGTCAGTGTGTTGAGAGTGTCTTGTTTGGTCAGTGTGTTAAGAGTGTGCTGTTGTTGTGAGTCAGTGTGTTAAGAGTGTGTTGTTGTGAGTCAGTGTGTTAAGAGTGTTGCTGTTGTTGTGAGTCAGTGTGTTAAGAGTGTTGTTGTGTGTGTTGAGTGGTGCTGTGTTAAGAGTGTTGCTGTTGTTGTGAGTCAGTGTGTTAAGAGTGTTGTGTTGTTGTGAGTCAGTGTGTTAAGAGTGTGTGTTGTTTTAGTCAGTGTGTTGAGAGTGTTCTGTTGTTGTGAGTCAGTGTGTTAAGAGTGTGCTGTTGTTGTGAGTCAGTGTGTTAGAGGTGTTGTTGTTGTGAGTCAGTGTGTTAAGAGTGTTGTGTTGTGAGTCAGTGTGTTAAGAGGTGTGCTGTTGTTGTGAGTCAGTGTGTTAAGAGTGTTGTGTTGTTGTGAGTCAGTGTGTTAAGAGTGTTGTGTTGTGAGTCAGTGTGTCAAGAGTGTTGCTGTTGTTGTGAGTCAGTGTGTTAAGAGTGTTGCTGTTGTTGTGAGTCAGTGTGTTAAGAGTGTTGCTGTTGTTGTGAGTCAGTGTGTTTAAGAGTGTTGCATGTTGTGAGTCAGTGTGTTAAGAGTGTTGCTGTTGTTGTGAGTCAGTGTGTTGTGTGTGTTGTTGTGAGTCAGTGTGTTGTGTTGTTGTGAGTCAGTGTGTTAAGGTGTTGCTGTTGTTGTGAGTCAGTGTGTTAAGAGTGTTGCTGTTGTTGTGAGTCAGTGTGTTAAGAGTGTTGCTGTTGTTGTGAGTCAGTGTGTTAAGAGTGTTTGTTGTTGTGAGTCAGTGTGTTAAGAGTGTGTTGTGTTGTGTGAGTCAGTGTGTTAAGAGTGTTTGTTCTGTTTGTCTTGTTGTGAGTCAGTGTGTTAAGAGTGTTGTTGTTGTGAGTCAGTGTGTTAAGAGTGTTGCTGTTGTTGTGAGTCAGTGTGTTAAGAGTGTTGCTGTTGTTGTGGTCAGTGTGTTAAGAGTGTTGCTGTTGTTGTGAGTCAGTGTGTTAAGAGTGTTGTGTTGTGTGAGTCAGTGTGTTAAGAGTGTGCTGTTGTTGTGAGTCAGTGTGTTAAGAGTGTTGTTGTTTGTGAGTCAGTGTGTTAAGAGTGTGCTGTTGTGAGTCAGTGTGTTAAGAGAGTTGCTGTTGTTGTGAGTCAGTGTGTTAAGAGTGTTTGCTGTTGTGAGTCAGTGTGTTAAGAGTGTTGCTGTTGTTGTGAGTCAGTGTGTTAAGAGTGTTGCTGTTGTTGTGAGTCAGTGTGTTAAGAGTGTGTTGTTGTGAGTCAGTGTGTTAAGAGTGTTGGTTGTTGTGAGTCAGTGTGTTAAGAGTGTTGCTGTTGTTGTGAGTCAGTGTGTTAAGAGTGTGTGTTGTGAGTCAGTGTGGTGTGTGTGGAGTCAGTGTGTTAAGAGTGTTGTGTTGTTGTGAGTCAGTGTGTTAAGAGTGTTGCTGTTGTTGTGAGTCAGTGTGTTAAGAGTGTGTGTTGTTGTGAGTCAGTGTGTTAAGAGTGTGCTGTTGTTGTGAGTCAGTGTGTTAAGAAGTGTTGTTGTTTGTTGTGAGTCAGTGTGTTAAGAGTGTTTGTTGTGAGTCAGTGTGTTAAGAGTGTTGCTGTTGTTGTGAGTCAGTGTGTTAAGAGTGTTGCTGTTGTTGTGCGTCAGTGTGTTAAGAGTGTTGCTGTTGTTGTGAGTCAGTGTGTTAAGAGTGTTGCTGTTGTTGTGAGTCAGTGTGTTAAGAGTGTTGTGTTGTGAGTCAGTGTGTTAAGAGTTGTGTTGTTGTGAGTCAGTGTGTTAAGAGTGTGTTGTTGTTGTGAGTCAGTGTGTTAAGAGTGTTTGTTGTTGAGTCAGTGTGTTTAAGAGTGTTGCTGTTGTTGTGAGTCAGTGTGTTAAGAGTGTTGCTGTTGTTGTGCGTCAGTGTGTTAAGAGTGTTGTGTTGTTCGTGAGTGTCATGTGTGTAGCAGTGTGTGTTGTTGTGAGTCAGTGTGTTAAGAGTGTTGCTGTTTTGTGAGTCAGTGTGTTAAGAGTATGTTGTTGTTGTGAGTCAGTGTGTTAAGAGTGTGTTGTTGTTGTGCGTCAGTGTGTTAAGAGTGTTGCTGTTGTTGTGAGTCAGTGTGTTAAGAGTGTTGTTGTTGTGAGTCAGTGTGTTAAGAGTGTTGTTGTTGTGAGTCAGTGTGTTAAGAGTGTTGTTGTTGTTGTGAGTCAGTGTGTTAAGAGTGTTGCTGTTGTTGTGAGTCAGTTGTGTTGTTGTTGTGAGTCAGTGTGTTAAGAGTGTTGCTGTTGTTGTGAGTCAGTGTGTTAAGAGTGTTGCTGTTGTTGTGAGTCAGTGTGTTAAGAGTGTTGCTGTTTGTTGTGAGTCAGGGTAAAGTGTTGCTTAGTGGAGTGTGTGATGGTTGTTGTGAGTCAGTGTGTTAAGAGTGTGTTGTGTTGTGAGTCAGTGTGTTAAGAGTGTTTGTTGTTGTGAGTCAGTGTGTTAAGAGTGTTGTTGTTGTTGTGAGTCAGTGTGTTAAGAGTGTTGCTGTTGTTGTGAGTCAGTGTGTTAAGAGTGTTGCTGTTGTTGTGAGTCAGTGTGTTAAGAGTGTTGCTGTTGTTGTGAGTCAGTGTGTTAAGAGTTGCTGTTGTGAGTCAGTGTGTTAAGAGTGTTGCTGTTGTTGTGAGTCAGTGTGTGTTTGTCTGTTTTGTGAGTCAGTGTGTTGTTGTTGTTGTGAGTCAGTGTGTTAAGGGTGTTGCTGTTGTTGTGAGTCAGTGTGTTAAGAGTGTTGCTGTTGTTGTGAGTCAGTGTGTTAAGAGTGTTGCTGTTGTTGTGAGTCAGTGTGTTAAGAGTGTGTTGTTGTTGTGAGTCAGTGTTAAGAGTGTGTTGTTGTTGTGAGTCAGTGTGTTAAGAGTGTTGCTGTTGTGTGAGTCAGTGTGTTAAGAGTGTTGTTGTTGTGAGTCAGTGTGTTAAGAGTGTTGCTGTTGTTGTGAGTCAGTGTGTTAAGAGTGTTGCTGTTGTTGTGCGTCAGTGTGTTAAGAGTGTTGCTGTTGTTGTGAGTCAGTGTGTTAAGAGTGTTGTTGTTGTGAGTCAGTGTGTTAAGAGTGTTGCTGTTGTTGTGAGTCAGTGTGTTGTTGTTGAGTCAGTGTGTTAAGAGTGTTGTTGTTGTTGTGAGTCAGTGTGTTAAGAGTGTGCTGTTGTTGTGAGTCAGTGTGTTAAGAGAGTTGCTGTTGTTGTGAGTCAGTGTGTTAAGAGTGTTGCTGTTGTTGTGAGTCAGTGTGTTAAGAGTGTTGTTGTTGTTGTGAGTCAGTGTGTTAAGAGTGTTGTTGTTGTGAGTCAGTGTGTTAAGAGTGTGTTGTTGTGAGTCAGTGTGTTAAGAGTGTTGCTGTTGTTGTGAGTCAGTGTGTTAAGAGTGTTGCTGTTGTTGTGAGTCAGTGTGTTGTTGTTGTTGTGAGTCAGTGTGTTAAGAGTGTTGCTGTTGTTGTGAGTCAGTGTGTTAAGAGTGTTGCTGTTGTTGTAAGTCAGTGTGTTAAGAGTGTTGCTGTTGTTGTGAGTCAGTGTGTTAAGTGTGTTGTTGTTGTGAGTCAGTGTGTTAAGAGTGTTGCTGTTGTTGTGAGTCAGTGTGTTAAGAGTGTTGCTGTTGTTGTGAGTCAGTGTGTTAAGAGTGTTGCTGTTGTTGTGAGTCAGTGTGTTAAGAGTGTTGCTGTTGTTGTGAGTCAGTGTGTTAAGAGTGTGTTGTTGTTGTGAGTCAGTGTGTTAAGAGTGTGTTGTTGTTGTGAGTCAGTGTTAAGAGTGTTGCTGTTGTGTGAGTCAGTGGTGTTAAGAGTGTTGCTGTTGTGAGTCGGTGTGTTAAGAGTGTTGCTGTTGTTGTGAGTCAGTGTGTTAAGAGTGTTGCTGTTGTTGTGAGTCAGTGTGTTAAGAGTGTTGCTGTTGTTGTGAGTCAGTGTGTTAAGAGTGTTGCTGTTGTTGTGAGTCAGTGTGTTAAGAGTGTGTTGTTGTTGTGAGTCAGTGTGTTAAGAGTGTTGCTGTTGTTGTGAGTCAGTGTGTTAAGAGTGTGCTATTGTTGTGAGTCAGTGTGTTAAGAGTGTTGCTGTTGTTGTGAGTCAGTGTGTTGCTGTTGTTGTGAGTCAGTGTGTTAAGAGTGTTGTTTTTGTGAGTCAGTGTGTTAAGAGTGTTGTTGTTGTTGTGAGTCTGTGTTAAGAGTGTTGCTGTTGTTGTGAGTCAGTGTGTTAAGTGTTGTTGTTGTGAGTCAGTGTGTTAAGAGTGTTGCTGTTGTGAGTCAGTGTGTTAAGAGTTTTGCTGTTGTTGTGAGTCAGTGTGTTAAGAGTGTTGCTGTTGTTGTGAGTCAGTGTGTTAAGAGTTGTTGTTGTGAGTCAGTGTGTTAAGAGTGTTGCTGTTGTTGTGAGTCAGTGTGTTAAGAGTGTTGTTGTTGTGAGTCAGTGTGTTAAGAGTGTTGTTGTTGTTGTGCGTCAGTGTGTTAAGAGTGTTGCTGTTTTTGTGAGTCAGTGTGTTAAGAGTGTTGTTGTTGCTGTTGTTGCAGGCAGTGTGGAGGGAGCGTGCTTGGTGTCGGGGTCCACGCTGCTTGAGCTGCAACACAAGAAGGTGCTCAAGACAGAGGTGGTCGGGGGCGTGGAGACAAAGAAGGAGGTGCAGAAGGAAATGGACTCTTGTTTTGGTTTTGATGTGAGTCTGAAGTGTGTCTTGTGTTTGTCATGGTATTTGTTCATTTATGTTATCGTTCTGGCAGCATTTTTATTTTTTTTCCCCCATTTTGTAGGTTTTATTAAGTTCCAGTAATCCTCATATGTCTATTGAATTCATGCCTTTGACTACATATATTTCTTCTTTCCCTTTCAGGATGAAGACGAAAGCCAAATCCACCTGGAGTTTGGAGAATAGCTCAAGGCGACGTCAGCTGGTCTCTTCCTCTTCCTCCTCTTCCTCCTCTATCCCTTCTGCCTCCTCCTCCTCCTATATTCCTCTGTCCCTTCTGCCTCCTCCTTCTCCTCCTCCTCTAACCCTCCTCCTCTTCCTCCTCCTTTATCCCTTCTGCCACTCCTCCTCCTCCTCCTCCTCCTAGGTATCTTGTGTTTAACCCCTTCACACCCAGATCTTTCGTATGTTGTTAGCCAAAAAATTCCCTTCTGCCACTCCTCCTCCTCCTCTGTCCCTTCTGCCTCCTCCTCCTCTCTTCCTCTATCCCTTCTGCCTCTTCCTCCTCCTCTTCTTACTACTCCTCCTCCTCCTCTATCCCGACTGCCTCCTCTTCCTCCTCCTCCTCTATTCCTCTATCCCTTCTGCCTCCACCTCCTGCTGCCTCCTCCTCCTCCTCCTGCTGCCTCCTCCTCCTCCTCCTGCTGCCTCCTCCTCCTCCTCCTCCTCCTTCCTCCTCCTCCTCCTCCTCCTCCTTCTCCTGCTGCCTCCTCCTCCTCCTCCTCCTGCTGCCTCCTCCTCCTCCTCCGGCAGTGCTGCAACCCTCGCACGCCCTGTAGTTTGCATGACATGAAAACCAAAAATGCCCATCACTGATTTCAGCTTATGTGCCACAATATCTTTACCTCTGTGAGGTATTTTTACAAGCGATAAAACCTGGCACGGCAGCTCTGCCTCTTGTTGTCCTTCTATGTAAATAAAGCAAAATGTTAAGATTGGCTCTGTTTTCCTGTCAGCAAAGTTGGGAGCTTTAAAAGGAGTCTGGATAAATTCATGGATGGGGAAGAGAGGTGGATATAGGTAAGTTAAGTAACAGGAACTACCTCGTGTAGGTCTCCCAGCCTCTTGTAGCTTCCTTATTTTCTTATTTTCTTAAGTGTCAGAGCAGCAAACCAGTTGAGGGTCAGCGGCTGGAGGGAAAATGCCTCTTGTGTTTAACCCCTTCACACCCAGATCTTTCGTATGTTGTTAGCCAAAAAATTACAAAAAGTAACTGAATATACCAAATTAACTAGTGAACAAGGATACTAAACAGGTCATAGCTATAAAACATTGCTTATATTCACTAAAAATCATCTAATGGTACCCAAATTACAATGGAAATTACGTTCTGGGCCTAAATGCCATTGCCAGAGCTGTGTGCCTTCAGTTACATTTTGTTCGTCGGCATGTTGTCCACACTGCCACTTTTGAGTGACGAACACTCGATGGACGGGAAGCGCCGAGGGTGGTGAGAGGTAGTGTGTACGGGGCTTTAGAAACACACTGGTCTAAGAGTAACCCTGAGAAGGAGGCGCTACATATAGTCTTATTTTTTTTAACGAGGTGAAAAATCCTGCCCCCTTGCTGCTTACTGCCTGATATTTGATGCCGGGAGAAGGGAATAGTACGGTTCTTCTAAATGTCTGCTATATTTGATCATAGTTAACCCTATTATCAGGTAAACATAGGCATCATTTTAAGCATGAGACCTTACGATAGAATTAAATTTTGGCCTCGTTAAAAAAAACAGACTTTAGGGAGTGGTGGTGCCTCGAACCTTCCATTATTCCAATGACTGAAAAAAATAGGCTGGGGATTGCAGTGAGGTTGTCCCAAGTAGTAGCATTGGCAGAGAGGTTTTACAGTACAAGGCTGGGCACTGGAAAGAGAAAGCTGATCTAACATTGTTATTGACGGCACCTCCATTGTCACCAAGCTGGGAAGGAAAATATTTAAGTGGATAAAGGGATTTAATAAAGGAGAGGTAGGAAAAGTTCTTACGGCTTTTAACCAGGGTAGAACAAGAAGTAACGGATTCAAGCTGGAAAAGCATAGATTTAGAAAGGAAATAGGGAAAAACTGGTTCACAAATAGGGTGGTGAATGATTGGAATGGTCTCAGTAGACAGGTAGTTAGTGCAGAGTCATTAGGGAGCTTTAAAGAGGAGCTGGATAGGTTCATGGATGGGGATGAAAGGTGGATGTAGGTAGTGTTAGGTGACAGGAACTACCACGTGTAGGTCTCACGGCCTCTTGTAGCTTCCTTATTTTCTTATGTTCTTATGTACAATGTTTCCAAAGGCCAGACTGACGGTACTGTAGGAAGAGTAACATTTTCTTTCTCTCATATATAGATAGATAGATATATATAGAGAGAGATAGATATAGATATATGTTGATAGCAGGCAAACCTTTGAGAAAAGTACAACATGGATATTCTAGGACGTAAAAGTCATTAGAAGCTTTCACTCAAAGCTAACAGTGACCTATAGCGATCAGTACGTCTAGTGAGCAAAGGTAATGATTCAACAGCAACTTGTATTAGCATTTCCCACCCCAGACCAGTCACTGGGCAGACACAGGAAAGCTGTAAAAGGACTATACAAGCTTTAAGAGAGGACTATACAAGCTTTAAGAGAGGACTATACAAGCTTTAAGAGAGGACTATACAAGCTTTAAGAGAGGACTATACAAGCTTTAAGAGAGGACTATACAGGCTTTAAGAGAGGACTATACAAGCTTTAAGAGAGGACTATACAAGCTTTAAGAGAGGACTATACAAGCTTTAAGAGAGGACTATACAAGCTTTAAGAGAGGACTATACAAGCTTTAAGAGAGGACTATACAAGCTTTAAGAGAGAACTATACAAGCTTTAAGAGAGAACTATACAAGCTTTAAGAGAGGACTATACAAGCTTTAAGAGAGGACTATACAGGCTTTAAGAGAGGACTATACAAGCTTTAAGAGGACTATACAAGCTTTAAGAGAGGACTATACAAGCTTTAAGAGGACTATACAAGCTTTAAGAGAGGACTATACAAGCTTTAAGAGAGAACTATACAAGCTTTAAGAGAGAACTATACAAGCTTTAAGAGAGAACTATACAAGCTTTAAGAGAGGACTATACAAGCTTTAAGAGAGGACTATACAAGCTTTAAGAGAGAACTATACAAGCTTTAAGAGAGAACTATACAAGCTTTAAGAGAGGACTATACAAGCTTTAAGAGAGAACTATACAAGCTTTAAGAGAGAACTATACAAGCTTTAAGAGAGAACTATACAAGCTTTAAGAGAGGACTATACAAGCTTTAAGAGAGGACTATACAAGCTTTAAGAGAGAACTATACAAGCTTTAAGAGAGAACTATACAAGCTTTAAGAGAGGACTATACAAGCTTTAAGAGAGAACTATACAAGCTTTAAGAGAGAACTATACAAGCTTTAAGAGAGAACTATACAAGCTTTAAGAGAGAACTATACAAGCTTTAAGAGAGGACTATACAAGCTTTAAGAGAGAACTATACAAGCTTTAAGAGAGGACTATACAAGCTTTAAGAGAGGACTATACAAGCTTATGCCCAGGGATGAAAGGTGGATCTGGGCTTGCAGGATTAGCCACGCATGAGGAGGCTGGCTGCTTTTATCAGACTCTTGCAAACTTTCTTTTACTAATGATGATAATAAAAGGCAACTCCTTCCAGGCTGGCTGCAAGAGACAGTGGGATTCTTTTGACATAAGAACATAAGAAGAAAATAAGGAAGCTACAAGAGGCTGTGCAAGGCTACGTCAAATCTCTCATTCTTAACCAACCCCTTCACGCCCACATCTTTCCTTTGCTATATAAAATCATCGGTTGTTAGCCACTGAATTACGAAAAGTAACTGAATATACCAAATTTGTTAATGGACAAGGATACTAAACAGGTCATAGGTATTAAATATTACTAATATTAACTCAAAATCGTCTAATGGTACCCAAATTACAATGAAAATTACGTTCTGGGCCTCAAGGGGTTAAAAGTAACTTTAAATCAGTTCAAATTTCCCGCCACTGAGCTAAACTTCTCAAATAACACAGATTTTGATTATACGTGAACTGTGCATGCATTAAACAAAATATAGATTAAAAATAGCTAGTTTCTGAAGGTTTATCGCTATTATAACACCCGGTAAAGCATTATTAACGTAGAAATAAATGGTAGAAATGTGTCCGCCATTGCAGTCCAGGGAAAACATGACCCCTCTCTGTGCTCACTCCGATGGACTCTTACAATTACTGCGATTTTGACGCCTCACAACCGGTAAATACCTTAATATTCCACCGCCCACAGCTCATTAAACCTCTCTACCTCACTCCAGGCCTATTAGAAATACTAGGAATGGTATAATAACAGAAATATTGGGTTAGATAATACGGAGTGCGTCTCATAACATTGCAAACCTTCAGCCATCATGCTATTTCCTGCAATACTTTCTTTCGTATTTTATTAATTATGTCTATTGTGGGGTTGATGGTCGCCTTGTGGGTGTGTGGTGATGTGTGGTGTGTGTGTATGGTGAGGCAGGGAGTGGTGTGGTGGTTATAGCCATGACGTGGAGACATTGAGACATGGATACGTCAGGGGAGCCAGGCACTGTACACCTGTCTGGCCTTGATTTGTGGGGCGGGGCTCGTGATCATGTCCTGACGGGGTGTGGTGTGGCATTGGGGTGGGTGTGGATGTGTGTGTGTGTGTGTGGAGGGTGGGACCAGCTGTTGTGTGGGTGTGCCAGAGTGGGGAGGCAGCAAGGCGGGTGTGTGAGGGGATAAGAGGAACCTTCCAAGTCATTTATTTACGGTGATACACAGGCGACAGGTGTGTTGCGAGGCCGTACAGGTGTGTAATGACAGGTGTGGTGTATGTGGTAAAGCGAGAGAGGCTAAGAGTGAGGTGTTAGCCCCCCAGTGTGTGTGTCTGACCTAAAGAGCGAACGCGCAGTTCTCGTCCACTGTAACGGCGTCAGCCCCGTACCGCCGCGGCCACGGGTACGGCGCGGGCCACAGTGGTCCATAGAAGCTACTCTCGGGCACGCGGGACTCGAACCTAGGATCAGCGCATCAAGGTATACCCTGGGTACGTCTCTGTAGTATTCAGCGGGAAACACTTAGCGAAAACACGTCAAAATATTCTATTTACCGGCATCAAACTATGATGTCATTTATTTCAGGGAGAATATTACGCTGAAAGGCTAATATGGCGGCAATTTATTATCGTCCACCCTATATTTATCAATAACAATACTCCTATTGCCACTAATATGCCATAAATAAGGTATTTAAGAGTAAATCTCACGTTATTTCCCATTAAATAAGGTCTATATATCGGGAATATACACTAAACATCGCCGCCCAGCTGGTTCATGAACGCTGATTGGCTGAGACCAGAGCAAGGCCGCTGATTGGCTGAGAGATGTAGGGAGAGATTCCAGGCCTCTGATTGGCTCGGAGGAAGGCTGGCCTGGCCGCCATTTTACGTGGTGCCAATTAGTATTTAAAACGAATAGTAACTTTTTTATTCGTGGACCGATTATGGATTGTATAGCCTTAATGAAAACCCCAGCTCTTTTTATGACTTCCCATATAAAGTCTTCGATACTTAAGGCCTTCGTAAAATAAATACGATTCAATCGTTTAGTAACACCGTAGATTTTAGCGATATCTTTTTGATATTTTTTTTTTACATCAAATGGAGGGGGATTTTTGTGTATTTGAATATATTTCGATATTTCCGCATCCTTTTATGTATTAATCACGCGCCTGATGGCTGTATTTTGTTTATTTATTTTAGGCGGGTCTTGTTTACATTTTAACGTCTAACTTGTTCCTCCTTCTAAATGAGCTGTGAGGATATTTGTGTGTGATTAGCTATGCCTGCAGGCGCAGTGTGATTGTGTGTGTTTATGTGACGTATTTTTCACGTGTTTACTGGAGGAATACATCTGACTCAGTGGTTGAAAGGATCAAATTATCGAAAAAACAAAACATGTATTGCTCCATGATTTCAACACTGAACGAGGATCTGTTACTGTTTATAAGATGCACACATCATATAGTATTTGCCCGTATTTTTTCACGAATTATTGAGACTTGGGTAAAAAGTCGATTTTTGTTATGGTAAATTTGGGGGTTTTTTCGGCAATCTTTTGATACGGGATATTTCATTATTTTTTCGTTATTTCATTGTTTTTTAGGCTTATTGAGTCCTATTTATTATTATTTTACTTTATTCGTTTTGATTTATTCATTATTTGCTGTTTTGATTATGAAGGGAATAGTTGTAGTCTCGAGTTGAATGTCAAGATCAAGTGCAACTCTGATCCAGCTCTTGATGACGTCACAGCGGCCATATTGGAAATTTATTCCTATTCTTACATTTATACCTCAATTTACGCCTCCCCGTGCAATATTCAAGGCTATGTAAGGGGTAAGAAAGGGTATGGGGCTGTATTGCATGATATTACCCATTGACAAAGACAATATATGCATGATAAATAGGTAAAAACTGGGTATTTCTGGCTTCACTTATCTTATTTCTCTTATTTTCTTATGCTGTTTACCTCAATTTACGGGTTCCCTTGCAATATTCAAGGCTATGTAAGGGGTAAGAAAGGGTGTGGGGCTGTATTGCATGATATAATACCCAAGCAAAGGCAATATATGCACGCTAAATGGGTAAAAATGGGGTATTTCTGGCTTCACTTATCTTATTTTCTTCTGCTTTTTACCTCAATTTACGGGTTCCCTTGCAATATTCAAGGCTATGTAAGGGGTTCACACTACACGTTTTTGGTGTCCATGTCTACGTGGGCGTGGCGATCAGTGACGTCACAGTGACGTCACCCCGCCACTCCCGCAGCTACGTAGAAAGAATTGGGAGCTCCGAATAATGTAACCCCCCCAGACCCCCCTTGGACCCCCTTGTACCCCCCCAGACCCCTTTGTACCCCCCAGACCCCCTTGTGCTCCCCCAGACCCCCTTGTACCACCCCAGACCTCCTTGTACACCCCCAGACCCCCTTGTACCCCCCCAGACCCCCCTTGTACCCCCTTGTACCCCCCAGACCCCTTTGGACCCCCAGACCCCTTTGTACCCCCCCCAGACCCCTTTGTGCTCCCCCAGACCCCCTTGTACCCCCCCAGACCCCCTTGTACCCCCCCAGACCCCCTTGTGTTATATTTCATTATTGACGGGTGATGCAAGGGCTGGAAATGGTGCTAATGGTCAGCTCTACCAGTTGAGGATTTACTGGTGGGAGCGGTGAGAGAAAGTCAAGTGGGTTGTTTCATACATTAGTAATACCTACATTCATACATCATTGTACATTAGTATACATACATATAATTAATTACTTCTAAATATATAGCCATTCCCATAGAATTTTAGTACAAACGTAAGTAATAATAATAATAATTTTATTCTCACCCAAAGGCATACAAGAAAAACAACAACAATAACAATGTAATATTAAGTGTGTGAGTTTGTTATATTATTTTGTATGTTAAGATTCCTTCCTTATGTTCTAATGTTCCTATGTTGTTCTCTCCCTTTGTTCAGCCTGAAGATGGGGCGGTGGAGGGAGGGCACGAGGACGAGGAGTACGACGCCCTGAACGATGAGACGTTTGGGTCGGCGTCGGTGGTGGACGGGGACTGGGAGGAGAACCACCAGCAGCTGGCCTCCCTCACCGAGGCGCGGCGACAGTCTAACAAGCGACAGGTGGGTGTTCAGGCGGTGGGTAGCTGCTTAAGAATGTCTGGGACCTTTATGTGTGATGCGGCACATGTCTCAGCTTGTATGAATTTTAGTTATGAGAGGAGATTGAAGTTATTAAAGTTACACTCACTCGAGAGATGCAGGGTAAGGGGCGATCTGATTGAAGTTTTTAAGTGGATAAAGGGATACAATAAAGGAGAGGTAGGAAAAGTTCTTACGGCTATTAACCAGGGTAGAACAAGAAGTAACGGATTCAAGCTGGAAAAGCGTAGATTTAAAAAAGAAATAGGGAAAAACTGGTTCACAAATAGGGTGGTGAATGATAGGAATGGACTCAGTAGACGGGTAGTTAGTGCGGAGTCATTAGGGAGCTTTAAAAGGAGGCTGGATAAATTCATGGATGGGGATGAAAGGTGGATGTAGGTAGTGTTAAGTAACAGGAACTGCCACGTATAGGTCTCGCGGCCTCTTGTAGCTTCCTTATTTTCTTATGTTCAGCCGGTGGGTCGCTGCTTTACCCCTTCACACCCAGATCTTTCCTTGGCTACTGCTTTACCCCTTCACACCCAGATCTTTCCTTGGCTACTGCTTTACCCCTTCACACCCAGATCTTTCCTTGGCTACTGCTTAACCCCTTCACAGCCAGATCTTTCCTTGGCTACTGCTTCACCCCTTCACGCCCAGATCTTTCCTTGGCTACTGCTTCACCCCTTCACGCCCAGATCTTTCCTTGGCTACTGCTTAACCCCTTCACAGCCAGATCTTTCCTTGGCTACTGCTTCACCCCTTCACGCCCAGATCTTTCCTTGGCTATTGCTTAACCCCTTCACGCCCAGATCTTTCCTTGGCTACTGCTTCACCCCTTCACGCCCAGATCTTTCCTTGGCTACTGCTTCACCCCTTCACGCCCAGATCTTTCCTTGGCTACTGCTTAACCCCTTCACGCCCAGATCTTTCCTTGGCTACTGCTTCACCCCTTCACGCCCAGATCTTTCCTTGGCTACTGCTTAACCCCTTCACACCCAGATCTTTCCTTGGCTACTGCTTCACCCCTTCACACCCAGATCTTTCCTTGGCTACTGCTTAACCCCTTCACGCCCAGATCTTTCCTTGGCTACTGCTTCACCCCTTCACGCCCAGATCTTTCCTTGGCTACTGCTTAACCCCTTCACACCCAGATCTTTCCTTGGCTACTGCTTCACCCCTTCACACCCAGATCTTTCCTTGGCTACTGCTTAACCCCTTCACGCCCAGATCTTTCCTTGGCTACTGCTTCACCCCTTCACGCCCAGATCTTTCCTTGGCTATTGCTTAACCCCTTCACGCCCAGATCTTTCCTTGGCTATTGCTTAACCCCTTCACGCCCAGATCTTTCCTTGGCTATTGCTTAACCCCTTCACGCCCAGATCTTTCCTTGGCTATTGCTTAACCCCTTCACGCCCAGATCTTTCCTTGGCTACTGCTTCACCCCTTCACGCCCAGATCTTTCCTTGGCTACTGCTTAACCCCTTCACGCCCAGATCTTTCCTTGGCTACTGCTTAACCCCTTCACGCCCAGATCTTTCCTTGGCTACTGCTTAACCCCTTCACGCCCAGATCTTTCCTTGGCTACTGCTTCACCCCTTCACGCCCAGATCTTTCCTTGGCTACTGCTTAACCCCTTCACGCCCAGATCTTTCCTTGGCTACTGCTTAACCCCTTCACGCCCAGATCTTTCCTTTATAGTGGATTATTCTTGTATATTGAGTGGATTTACGGTATGTTTTTAGGATTTATGGGCCGGAGGTATAGTGGAGGGGATTATTCTCGTGTGCTGAGTGGATTTATGGTATGAATTTAAAAGACGGGTAGTTAGCGCGTAGTCATTAGAGAGCTTTAAAAGAAGGCTGGATGAATTCATAGATGGGGATGAAAGGTGGATGTAGGTACACACAGACCTCGTTTTCCCGGACTAATAGGGGGGAGCACTGGTCCGGGAACTGCAAAAGTCTGGGAATAGCAACAGACCGAGGCCATTACCCATCCCCGGACGTTTATCCTACTCTAGTATTTACTGTCCGGCAACCGCCAATATCAATTACCCAGCCTTGGACTTTTACGTCACTTTGTTGTTGTTTTTAGGGCTGTGAGGATTCCTTGGGGAACACTATGAGCCCTGGTGATGTCCTATGATGCTATCACAGGCGCGGTAGTTGACCCGTCTTCCTCAGGAAGGCACAGGTGAGGCGGATGACAGCGTGTTGCCGGGAGGGGTGGACGCCAGCCGCCACCAGCAGGGTGACAGGGTCAGGGTGGCAACGTTCAGGGTGAGGAGTTGAGAGCGTAGCACTACACGGTGGGAGTGGAAGTGCGGACACTGCAGCAGAAAGTGTTCAATAGTCTCAGAGACGTTCCTGCACCAGGGGCAGTGGGGGTCAGGGGACTGACGGAGGCGGTGCAGGTGAACTGTGAGTGTCTTGTGCCCAAATGTAAACAATACGACCGCTGAGCATGCTGCTGCTACCTGGCGGGAGGCGCGGACACTGACCAGGGGTGACAGGAGACGCTCGGACCGCCGGACAACTTCGTCAATTTACAGACTGGACCAGGCATTTGTCCGGGACTCTGACATACCCCCGGACCTCCGATTTTGACCGGCAAATCCGATATCCGGGAAATGGAGGTCTGGGAAAACGAGGGTTGTGTGTAGTGTTAAGTAACAGGAACTACCACGTGAAGGTCTCACGGCCTCTTGTAGCTTCCTTATGTTCTGATGTTCTTCTTATATTGTGTCCACAGCAGAACGAGAGTGCGTTGTTGAATGAGCAGCTGCAGCAGCTGGGGCTGGGGGGCGTGGGGGGCTATGATGGCCCAACCAGTGCCCCCATCTCCATCAGGGGCTACCAGGGGGGCCCACACATTGGTTCCTCCCTCCTGGGGGGTCCAGACCTGCCCGGGTCTCCGTCCAACAGTATCTGGACCCCCTCCCCTGGGGTGGACAAGCTGCAGCCTGTGGGCACCCCCCCAGGGCTGCACCCCTCACAGCCCCTCGGCCTCCAATCTGTCAAGACTGTGGCGGAGCTGGAGCAGGAGATGAAGCTGCAGTCTGTCCACACCCACCCCTCCCACGGCATCCAGGTGAGTGGCGGCCTGGTGAGGTGAGTGGCGGCCTGGTGAGGTGAGTGGCGGCCTGGTGAGGTGAGTGGCGGCCTGGTGAGGTGAGTGGCGGCCTGGTGAGGTGAGTGGCGGCCTGGTGAGGTGTGTGGCGGCCTGGTGAGGTGTGTGGCGGCCTGGTGAGGTGAGTGGCGGCCTGGTGAGGTGTGTGGCGGCCTGGTGAGGTGTGTGGCGGCCTTGTAAGGTGTGTGGCGGCCTGGTGAGGTGTGTGGCGGCCTTGTAAAGTGTGTGGCGGGTGGTGAGAAGGTTCACACAAGAAAAGCGTAGATTTAAAAAGGAAATAGGGAGAAACTGGTTCACAAATAGGGTGGTGAATGATTGGAATGGACTCAGTAGACAGTCAATGCGGAGTCTATAAGGGTCTTTAAAAGGAGGCTGGATAAATTCATGGATGGGGATGAAAGGTGGATGTAGGTAGTGTTAAGTAACAGGAACTGCCACGTGTAGGTTTCACGGCCTCTTGTAGCTTCCTTATTTTCTTATGTTGTTATGTTCAGACCCGGTACTCAAACCTTTCCTCTGTTCTGTCCCCAGCCCGCCCTGAGAGCTGAAGACTTAGAGAAGGAGTTGGCCAGACACTCCCTTAACAAGGCAACCGGCCAGGCCCAGCACTGGCCACCCTTCCAGCGGCCCCCGGGCTTCAACCAAGGTACAGGTACTGCCCACCCTCACGCGTACACACACACGTACACACACACGTACACACACGCACATGTACACACACGTACACACACGTACACACACACACACACACACAACACACACACCACACACACACACACACACACAACACACACACACACACACACACACGTCTCTGGGATAGCCTCATTCATTGTGTTCAGTATTACTCGTGTCACCTAACCCCTTCACGCCCAGATCTTTCCTTGGCTATATGAAATCATCTGTTGTCGAGCCAAGAATTACAAAATGTAACTGAATATACCAAATTATATAGTCAACAAGGATACTAAACAGGTCATAGCTATAAAATATTTATTATATTCACTAAAAATCATGTAATGGTGGTCAAATTGCAATGGAAATTACGTTCTTGGCCTCAAGGGGTTAAGCTTGAAAGAACAGTTAGGCCCATGACTTAAGCTTGTTAGAAACAGTTAGACCCATGAACTCCCTGTAAAGCTTTGGAGTCAGCTTTCTATCCATACAGCTGAGTAGCCTTGAGTCCTCCAGCAGGCATGATTCAGTGGCAAATGCAGCAGCAGCAGCAGCAGCAGCAGCAGCAGTTCCCACCTAGACAACAACAACAGCAGCAGCAGCAACACCCTCGCTTCATGAACACCCTGCATGGTGGTGTTGGTGGTGGCGGCAACACCAAGAGTGTGTTCAACCAACCGCCTGGCCTCCACCACCCACCACACAACCACCACAACCACGAGGGAAGCCCCAATACCTTCATCCACCCCCATGGCCCCCCTCCACACCACCCCCAACACCCCCACAATAACCCCCCTCCCTCCTCCCACCACCCTCACCTCCACCACCACCTACAGCAACAACACCACCACACCTTCAACAACACCAATAACAACAACGGTTATAACAATCAACTCCACCACCACCACCACCCACACCACCCTCCCCCCCACCACCACCACCACCCGCACCACCAACCCCCGGGCTACGGCTACCACCACAGTCCCAGGGCGCAGGACGGCAGCTATTTCAACCACAACGGCTCGGACTCGCAGGGCCGGGGATCCTACGAGCGCTGGGGCTACGACAGACGCTCCTACGAACAGAGAGGAGGGTAAGCTGGGATAGGGTTTGTCTTGGTCTAGTTCGTTATTACTAGTACTACTATAAACAGATCTAGGAATAAGTCCCTATTATCCCATTAAACCTATGGCTCTATATTATGTCGCCTCGTGGTGCAGTGGCTGGCGTGCCTGGCTACGAATCTGCAGGCCTGGTTCGAATCCGGGCCAGGGCAAGTCGGCGACCAGCCTACCCAGCTGTTCTTCCTTCCTTTCGGGGTTGATAAATGGGTACCTGGGGAAACCTGGGGAAGGTAACTGTGGTAACCCGGGTGTCACACTAGCCCTGTGTCCCGGGGTAACTGGTCCTCACCCACCACAGGCTCTAAGGGCTAATGCCACGGAGATGAGCACCGAGGCCACGCCCAGCATAGCGTATGCTCCCATCTTTACCTTACTTATATATTATGATCAAATGCTATCCAAATGCATTTTCAAGAACATGTATTATTCAACTATTTTTCTTCCCTTAACCTTGTTATGATGAGGAATAAGAGTCACACTCACCCTTGTGTCTGTGTGTTGTGTGTGCAGTCAGTACGAGCGCAAGGGCTGGGGGGAGGACCACGGGCCGCAGCACCCGAGCCGCACCCGCCGCGACAGTGAGGCCGAGTGGGAGGAGTGGCACCGCTGCCGAGAGCTGGACGAGTACAGCTGCCTCATGACCCCCAGGGAGAAGGGCTGGCTCAAGTACATCCAGGCCATGCAGCTACACTCCGACACACCCTACAGGGATGACTACTACTATGTGGTGAGTGGCTGGGCTCTCTAGTCATAAGTTATTCTAAAGCTTTGTTTGGCACTAGTCAGGCCTCACCTAGACTATGCGGTTCAGTTTTGGTCTCCATATTACAGGATGGATATAGCCTTGTTAGAATGAGTGCAGAGAAGGATGACCAAAATGATACAAGGGATGCATAACTTTAGTATGAGAAGAGATTGAAACTGTTAAATTTACACTCACTCGAGAGACGCAGAGTAAGGGGCGATCTGATTGAAGTTTTTAAGTGGATAAAGGGATTTAATAAAGGCGATGTAGGAAAAGTTCTTACGGCTAGTAACCAGGGTAGAACAAGAAGTAACGGATTCAAGCTGGAAAAGTGTAGATTTAAAAACGAAATATGGAAAAACTGGTTCACAAATAGGGTGGTGAATGATTGGCATGGACTCAGTAGACAGGTAGTTAGTGCGGAGTCATTAGGGAGCTTTAAAAGAGAGGTGGATGTAGGTAGTGTTAAGTAACAGGAACTACCACGTGTTGGTCTCACGGCCTCTTGTAGCTTCCTTATTTTCTTATGTTCTTATGTAACATGTAAGGCCGTCGCTGCACCCGACAGATTACTTACCTACTTACTTACTTACTTACTTACTTACTTACTTACTTACTTACCTACTTACTTACTTACTTACTTACTTACTTACTTACTTACTTACTTACTTACTTACTTACCTACTTACTTACCTACTTACTTACTTACTTACTTACTTACTTCCTTCCCTGACAGATGCACAGCGTAAAGCAGCAACGCAAACGTGAGGAGGAGGTGGTCGAGCTAGATGGACTCCAGCTGCTGTTGCCTGACCGAGCCAAGGAGAGTTCTGGCCGGGAGTACGAACCCCCGCGCCTCGAGAACTCTCTGGGCAAGCTGCAGGTGGTGAGTGTGAATGCCCCCAGGAAGATCATTGACCTGCAGGTGGTGCATCTGGACCCCTCGCACCCCACCACCTCCATGCAGAGGGAGATGAGGAGACACAGGCACCTCCTCCTCTATCTGGAAAAGGTGAGCTCGTAAAGGCAGCCGGAAACTTTGCTCTTAGTAACTATAGTCTATTTTTGCACTAAGTAACTATAGTCTATTTTTGCACTAAGTAACTATAGTCTATTTTTGCACTAAGTAACTATAGTCTATTTTTGCACTAAGTAACTATAGTCTATTTTTGCACTAAGTAACTATAGTCTATTTTTGCACTAAGTAACTATAGTCTATTTTTGCACTAAGTAAACTATAGTCTATTTTTGCACTAAGTAACTATAGTCTATTTTTGCACTAAGTAACTATAGTCTATTTTTGCACTAAGTAACTATAGTCTATTTTTGCACTAAGTAACTATAGTCTATTTTTGCACTAAGTAACTATAGTCTTTTTTTGCACTAAGTAACTATAGTCTATTTTTGCACTAAGTAACTATAGTCTATTTTTGCACTAAGTAACTATAGTCTTTTTTGCACTAAGTAACTATAGTCTATTTTTGCACTAAGTAACTATAGTCTATTTTTGCACTAAGTAACTATAGTCTATTTTTGCACTAAGTAACTATAGTCTATTTTTGCACTAAGTAACTATAGTCTATTTTTGCACTAAGTAACTATAGTCTTTTTTTGCACTAAGTAACTATAGTCTATTTTTGCACTAAGTAACTATAGTCTATTTTTGCACTAAGTAACTATAGTCTATTTTTGCACTAAGTAACTATAGTCTATTTTTGCACTAAGTAACTATAGTCTTTTTTGCACTAAGTAACTATAGTCTATTTTTGCACTAAGTAACTATAGTCTATTTTTGCACTAAGTAACTATAGTCTATTTTTGCACTAAGTAACTAAGTCTATTTTTGCACTAAGTAACTATAGTCTTTTTTGCACTAAGTAACTATAGTCTATTTTTGCCACTAAGTTATATAGTCTTTTTTTTGCACTAAGTAACTATAGTCTATTTTTGCACTAAGTAACTATAGTCTATTTTTGCACTAAGTAACTATAGTCTATTTTTGCACTAAGTAACTATAGTCTATTTTTGCACTAAGTAACTATAGTCTATTTTTGCACTAAGTAACTATAGTCTATTTTTGCACTAAGTAACTATAGTCTATTTTTGCACTAAGTAACTATAGTCTATTTTTGCACTAAGTAACTATAGTCTTTTTTTGCACTAAGTAACTATAGTCTATTTTTGCACTAAGTAACTATAGTCTATTTTTGCACTAAGTAACTATAGTCTATTTTTGCACTAAGTAACTATTAGTCTATTTTTGCACTAAGTAACTATAGTCTATTTTTGCACTAAGTAACTATAGTCTATTTTTGCACTAAGTAACTATAGTCTATTTTTGCACTAAGTAACTATAGTCTATTTTTGCACTAAGTAACTATAGTCTATTTTTGCACTAAGTAACTATAGTCTATTTTTGCACTAAGTAACTATAGTCTTTTTTGCACTAAGTAACTATAGTCTATTTTTGCACTAAGTAACTATAGTCTATTTTTGCACTAAGTAACTATAGTCTATTTTTGCACTAAGTAACTATAGTCTATTTTTGCACTAAGTTACTATAGTCTTTTTTTGCACTAAGTAACTATAGTCTATTTTTGCACTAAGTAACTATAGTCTATTTTTGCACTAAGTAACTATAGTCTATTTTTGCACTAAGTAACTATAGTCTATTTTTGCACTAAGTAACTATAGTCTATTTTTGCACTAAGTAACTATAGTCTTTTTTTGCACTAAGTAACTATAGTCTTTTTTTGCACTAAGTAACTATAGTCTATTTTTGCACTAAGTAACTATAGTCTTTTTTTGCACTAAGTAACTATAGTCTATTTTTGCACTAAGTAACTATAGTCTATTTTTGCACTAAGTAACTATAGTCTATTTTGCACTAAGTAACTATAGTCTATTTTTGCACTAAGTAACTATAGTCTATTTTTGCACTAAGTACTATAGTCTATTTTTGCACTAAGTAACTATAGTCTTTTTTGCACTAAGTAACTATGTCTATTTGCACTAAAAACTAAGTCTATTTGCACTAGTACTAGTCTTTTTTGCACTAAGTAACTATAGTCTATTTTTGCACTAAGTAACTATAGTCTTTTTTTGCACTAAGTAACTATAGTCTTTTTTTGCACTAAGTAACTATAGTCTATTTTTGCACTAAGTAACTATAGTCTATTTTTGCACTAAGTAACTATAGTCTATTTTTGCACTAAGTAACTATAGTCTTTTTTTGCACTAAGTAACTATAGTCTATTATAGTCTTGCCTTTGCACTAAGTAACTACAGTGTATTTTTTTTTAACTAGGCAAAAATTCCATTCTATTTTAACCCCTTGAGGCCCAGAACGTAATTTCCATTGTAATTTGGGTACCATTAGACGATTTGTAGTGACTGTAAGCAATATTTTATAGCTATGACCTGTTTAGTATCCTTGTCCACTAACTCATTTGGTATATTCAGTCACTCTTCGTAATTATATGGCTAACAACAGACAATTTTATATAGCCAAGGAAAGATCTGGGCGTGAAGGGGTTAAATTAATTGGTCCTCAGCCTGTTTCTTCCCTCACCCTGTCTTGCCTTCACCCTTGCAGCTGTTCAACACCATGATGGAACTGGACGACCTATAATATGGTTAACTATGATAAAATACAGCTTACTTACTTACTTACTACTTCCTTATCAATAGTTATAACCTGATCTTTCCTCACCCTGTTCTTGCCTTCATCCTTCCAGCTGTTAACAATTATCAATTAATTAAACAATTGTCTAATGGTACCCAAATTACAATGGAAATTACGTTCTGGGTCTCAAGGGGTTAAAAAAACAGAGTAAAGTTCATGTGTGTAATATTGTCAGCCTGTCCTTCCCTTCAGCCTCCCAGCTCTTCAACACCATGATGGAACTAGATGACCTATAATATGGTTCAAACAAAAACAGGGTATATAACAAGAGTATATAGAGTATATAAAAAACAGAGTACAGTAAAACCTCTCATATTGGGACTAATTGGGCCAAGGAGTGGTCAGAGTAATGCAAGGGTCCGAATAATGGGGGGATTATATATGGGGGGATA